>QVRM01006846.1:565000-581505 GCA_003439945.1 Dermanyssus gallinae | reverse complement strand
TTGGTAAAAAGAGGGAAACTCGGCTTGAATGAGGGTACGGGTGTCGTCCCATCGAATCAAAACAGCGTGAGAATCATGCGCACGCGCACAGGATCATAACGAACCTCGCTACCACGCTACGTTCGAGCGACGTCATCCTAGGCGCCATCGCGACACAACGTTACAACGATGCCTGGGTACAGCTTAAAAGCGCCTGTGGACAGATAGACACATCGTGCGATCTACAGCCGGACGGTAACCAGAAACACAGAGCACGGCATAGACTAAGGTGTTCCGAACGATGCCAAAGCGTTATTTGTCTAGCAGACGTGTGGCCAATGGACACTCCTGCTACAACCGCTAACAATCGACGCCTGCATGAGGCTCAACGGGTTAGAACGCTTAGCATGGTCAGGGCGCCAACCAAACGTTCAGCAAAGGGGCGGCTTGACTTCGCCTTATAGGAATTATAGCCAGGGATTAGGGCACGCAGGAGCGTAGCGGCCTATAGAAGGGCGACCTGGCACGTAAGAACGACGCAGAGTTTTAGGGCATCGTCACTCTGTGACAGGAAAAGTAGGTCTTGGGGAAGGTGCTTTAGGCGCCAGTCTTCACGCTCTAATACCAGCCATTAGAGAATAGATAGACCGGTCGAGAAGCAAACTCACCTTCCACATTAATCATGTTCGGGTACGGGTCACGGCATTCGAGTTGTATCTGTTTAGCCTCAGCGAGACGCTCAGCCCCACCTATTGTACTGCGACTATCGTGTACTGCGACTGTCGTGTACTGCGACAAGGGACACCTCAGGACAGACAATCCTGAGAGAAAGAGTCCAGATCTTCGACGGCCCAAGTATGCGCAGGCTCACCCCAACTAGTGAGAGGGCCGGAAAAACATTTCAAAGGGTTGAAACTATAGATTGCCGGCACACACTGCGTACCCAATTGTCTAGTTGCTTCTCGATAAAAAAAAACAATAAATAAATGCAGCAGCAGCACCAACAGTATTATTGGTAGTTGTATACAGCAAGACGTTAGGTGGCCAGAGGGGGCGCGTTAGCGGTGAAGTTCAAAAGCCGGACGAGGCCGAGCTACAAGAAACAAATAGGACTAAAGGTGCAGAGTAGGATGTTGTGTAAATGAAAAATAAACAAAACGACAGCCGTATTGGCGCATTTGATTTGCGCGGCAAATTTAGGGAAAATCGAAACAAGCAAACGAGGAGAGCTGGCTGTCACTGATTGAACCCTGGTACTTGTGGCACGAGTGTTAGTTGGCCGTGCGATGCGCGTAGACGGCATGCATGTAGTTGCCGCGATGCACGTAATTGCCATGATGCACGTAGTTGCCGCTGCTGCGCTGACCACACAAAGCCAAAAACAGCAGACCCCCCCCCGTCTGTCATGCAGGTATTTGCCCTCTTCCTCTGACCTCGATAGCCTGGTGAATCTAGACGCCTGCATGTGTGCGAACGCGTGGGCCTAGGCCGAGGCGAAGTCTCCCAGATTTCAACCAGTGCCGAAGCACACGCAGCACACCCAGCAAAAACGATGCGTGGCTTAACTTAGAAGGCCAGCATCGCACTCGGACCTTGCCAATATGGATTGACCTGCCACAACCACCGAGTAGAAGCGGTGTTGCTTTCGTTGTTGCCTTCAGTTCTTGTTCTGCGTTTTGTGCTGGATTAACTTGTGTTGCTGTTGTTGTTGGTGTCCCTGTTTTTCTTACTGTTGCACTGGTTAGTTTTGTTGTTGTTGTTGTTGTGTTTGACTTGCCAATCGAGCAGACCACATCGTATTTCTCAGGCTCTGACCTAATCGGCGTCTGGCAACGTTTGTAGTAGACGCAGCAAGTTAACTGTTCTGCTTCCTGCCACCGATGCAGCCCTAAGAGGATCTGACGTCTGACAGACAAAACGTAACTCTGATTGACAGCGTTGTATAGCCTGCTATCCATATACAGAGTTTTCTAGCCTCGACATATGCTTACCCCACTTCATAGCCCTCCACCTTCACGGCGGCACAGTGGCCATGACAGGGAAAACGGGGGTAACGACTGTTTTAACAATGACTGCAAATTTTTGGGTCCTTAGCTGCTAAGTGCCGATAATTGGCACATCGTAAATTACAAACCATGTCGAGAATTATTAATAAGACTGCAGGTTAAATCTATTAGATTCATTCGGCTTGATAGGATCACGCCGGATGATCCGCCACTGATGCGGAGCCCAGTAAGATCAGGCAGCAACCAACTCTTAGAGCCAGGAAAAAAAATCTAGGGCTCTCCTTTCCCGCGGCAGGAGTGGAGCTTGGCTGCCGCTTGAATCTACAATGGCAGTAAATGGAGAACCGCCAGATTCTGCTTTACTCGAACGGGGCGCAATTGGACGCATATATATATATATATATATATATATATATTGAAAGGGAGAGAGAGAGAGGAACAAAAGGGAGATGAAAAGCAGAGGAATAAACGATACTAACAATTTTCCCTTTTTCGCTCTATCTCGCCATTCCGCACTAAGCAATGATGTCGACCTGACACCTACTATCATTCCAGTCGGACACAGGCACCGTGAAGCGTCGTAGATTACTATGGCCAGCGTCTAACTACCTACATCCGACCACCTCCCGCGTTCGTCCCGTGCCGTCACAGTGCCCTGTTAGGTCAACAACGTTAGGACCCGTTAGGGGGGGGGGAGGTGGCGGGCATATCATCACGAATATGTAGGTGGTCAATGTAGGCGGTTGGTTACCAGGCATACGTGGCGCATACAAAGGATGATGATATGAAGAATGATGCGGAGGAAAAGAAGGAGAAGGGAAGTATCTTTTTGTTGCTGCCGTCGCGTCGTTACAGCATCCGCCGGCATCGGCATTCCCGCTTCGCCTTTTGACGAGCCACGAAACGTCAAGCAATCAGAACCACCACCGACAGCGGCGCCGTCGTCGTCGTCGTCTTTGGTGCATTCTTCTGCATCGTCGCTAGCAACGGATGGCTAGTATTCGTCGATTTTGATTATGGCTTGCTTCTGCTACTGCCGCTGGCGCTGCTGTTGCTGTTACTGTTGCAGCTCTCGTCAAACCCACGAAGCTGTCAGAAAAGAAGGAGAACAGTGGCACACCGGTAGCAACAGTAGCTGTCGTTCCAGTAAGTGTAGTTAGCGATCATAATAATAATAAATAATAATAATAATAATAATAATTATAATTCGCATATTCGGCATAATAATACGTTCAGGCCTCACAATTGTAACATTATTTATCATGTAATATATAATAAAAAAAACTTAATAATAATAATATAATAATAATAATGCTGATCGCCACTTACCATCAGTACCTTACATTGGCATCTGCTATACTCTCTATCGCTCTGCTATCAGCACCGGTTATCATCAATATCAGGCATCGTCAATATCATTATGCGCATCATATTTTATTGTTGCTGCCACCTCATGGTGTCACCAGGGTCATCACGTGCATCACGAGACCATTCTAACCCTCTGGCAGAACTATCAGAGGTTTCTGCACACCGCCCACTGACTGATCCTCATGAGTCTCATTGTCGTCACCAGGTCATTGAGCATCATGACGTCATGACTATCATGGGGGCTTCATCACCGCCGACGTCACTATCATTATCGCTACCGTTGTTATCACAAGGAGACAGGCAGACAGACAGACAGATGACAGAGGTCGGACAGACGTGGCGGACCAATGGCCAACAGCTTCTTCTTAGTCTACTTCTGGTTATGCATGGTCAATTCGACGGCGTTGCCCTGGCGAATGAAGCTTGCAGGGAAGCTTCCCAGCCCAGCTGGCACTGCTGTCGCGTCACCGCTGCCGACGCCGCTCAGTTGTCATGGAAGCAATCTCGGTCAGTCACCTCAGCAAGTCAATAAATTGAAAAAAAATTTGCCGCAGGAATATAACATCAGGCGGGATAAAGGAGTTCGAAAAGATAGGCGAAACAAACCTTCCTCAGTAGGTGGTGGAGTTGGGGGGTGGGGAGGCGAAGCGACCAGACGTGATTCGTGAACCTCGAAAATAGCTCTTTATACGGCGGCCGCAAATTAGGCCAAATACAAAGTTAGACAGCGAGTTCAAAGCAAGGAGGCGCGGGGGAGGGGTACGTTGGCGGGGCTGGTTAGGGCTGTTCCTCCGCTGCACGCCAACATTACGGGATGGAAAGGCTCGCCCGCTCAACGATACGATACGAAATGAGGGCGCGGGCAAACGCAGTCAGGCCGAAAAGGGTGCCGAGCACGCGACGTTGAAGCGGGACGGAAGAAAAACATCGAAATGGGAATTAGGTCGTGTCCACTTCGCAAGTCTCTCTGACAAGCAGCATCTCGTCCTACTGCCCTTCCGGACGGAGGAGGCAAAAATGAGACAGTACAGACACCAGGCCATAGTGGTTGGTTGGTTGGTGGCGATCCGTTGTCGCTGTCAACAGAATCTGCGTCGCCGAAACCGCCTTCGTATTGTCGTTGAGACAAGCTGGCCGCAGTGATGCTGAGGTGCAACCTCCTCATTGTTGTAAACGTCGACGGTGTCGTCATCAACGTCATCGTTTTCTAGCCCAACTAACAACGATAGGGCTGTCATTGGTGTTGTTGTTGCTGTTATCGCAACAATGGTAGCAATAACACAAATCATAGAAGCAGCAGAATCATATATATATATATATATATATATATATATATTAGCGTCTGTCGCTGGATGTGCAACGGGGCAACGCGGCCTCGGTTCGGAGAACTCTCCAGAGATGGTTGGTCTCTACATTGGACTCTTCGTAAAGGTGCACACGTTTGCAGGGACATAATTGTCGTGTTCTTACCGTTGGCGATTGATTACATTGAATAAGCGGTTTAATATATAATTCCAATTATTAAAAAAAAAATATATATATATATATATATATATATATATATATATATATATATATATATATAAGTAGCAAAATCAGCGACCCATCACGGCGCCACAGGTCGAAGCAGGCCATATCACCCGTTGGCAGCGCCGCCGTATTGCCTGCCGTTCGCTCTTGGAGCGGTCGTCGTGCTGGCTGCCGAAGCCGCAGTACGAACAGTATTAGAGAACTCGTAGACGAAGACGAGTTCGTAGTAGAGGAACTGCTTGAGGCGGCACCCCAACTCGGGTTGTTTGTCTGTGTGTGAGTTTCTCCGCTACTCCGTCTGTTCGTCTCTCTCTCTCTCTACCGGTTAGTCTAGCTGTCTAGCTGACGTAATTGGTTCGCGCTGCTTCATTCTCCGAAGACACGCCATAGCGCGAAAGACAGGAAGCAAGCCAACCGGGAGTCACCGACTCGCTCGTTCAGTCGTCCCATGGAACCTTGTCGGCGACGTAACGGCGACAGCCATCGGACAACGGTCGGACCGACAGTGGTCGTCCAACCACGGCGTGCGGAGCGGAGCGGTGACAACTGTGGCGCGGCATCGCCTTCACCTTCGTTCGGTGTGCGACCCAATGTGTGACACGATGCCGTGGACGCCATCAACGCCGTGCACCCAAACCTAGTGGTTGTTGTTGCTTGCCGTGGTTGTTGTTGCTTGTTGCTGTAGTAGTAGTAGCTAGTGGTAGTTGTTGCTGTGGTGGTAGTAGTTGTTGTTGTTGCTGTGGTAGCTAGTGTAGTAGTAGTAGTTAGTAAGTTGTTGTTGTTGCTGCGGTTGTTGCTGCTGTTGTTACTGTGGCAGCAGTAGTAGTAGTAGTAGTTAGTCGTTGTTTTTATTTTTGTTGTTCTTTTCATTGTTGTTGTTATCAAGATTGTTGCTGTTGTTAATACGGAGATTGTTGCTGCTGCTGCTGCTATTGGCGTCGGCAGCTTTACTCGCTCGACGGTGGGACGATCTTCATGCTCACTGACGATCCTCACAGTGACGAGGGCGCATCCTCACCACTCCACAAGTCGAAGCTACCGCGGCCGAGAATTTGGAGGCGTGGCGGCGGCCGCTAATGCCGAGCTCGGATCAGAAAAATAGCTGCCCGCTGAATTTCCAAGGCAATGCGCCATTTTACTGCCCAATGACATTTATATGCATCATACACTACACTCCACACACGTCTCGCTTTGAAATCTCGTTACTCGTATATATTATGTATCCATCGAATTTATCCCGGTGCGAATTTATGTTGCTCTCTGGCAAAACCCGACGTCCCCGATGACGACGACGACGACGAAGCCGTGCGAAGCAACAAAGTCGAAAGGATCCAGGCCCTGACCGTTTGATAGCTCTTCACGAAACGGCTAGCCACGCGCGAACTGGCTACGGCGTGTCGACAACAACCATCAATACTCACAACCGAGTAGCGCTCAGCCAAAACGCGCGTTCACGACCTGTAGAAACAATGACAGCAGCAGCAGAAGCAGGATCAGCAGAACCTTCGTCAGCAGTGGCCAACTGCCTACGAGCGCAACCCGTGGGTAGGTCCGTGTAACAACGTTCGAACTGCCACAGGAACCACTAACGAACATACGCTACGATCACGTGAGCATGGTAAATAAAACGGCCGGCGCCACGTTAACGGTTCATTAGGACATTGCTGCTTGACATCGTAAAGCGTCGTTGGCTTCGCGATCTCAACTTCGCGATGACGCACGCCTACATAGAAATTCCGCGGCGTCACTCTGCGTTGGTTCAACACGCCACGGCGTTCCGCCGAAAATGCGAACAACAAGCGAATGGTCAGACTGATAAACACCGGCTGTCGTTTCTTCTTCTTCGTCTTTGTCTTTTATAAAATTGCTGTTAAATCTCTGTGCTAAATACAGTCATCGCACGGCTGACGTTCGCATATATGTTATATCAAGAGTCGGCACACCGGGACGAAGATAGAATCGAGGGAAGAAAAACCTTCGGCCGCTGGCCAAGCAAAGGCATGATCGCAACGGGCAGCTTTCGTGCAGTTCGGTTCGCGCATCGGTTCCACCTGGCATCGGCCAACGCTATTCGTTCGCTCAGGGCCTCTTTGCCATTACTGCGACTCGGCGCGAAGAAGAGCAAATACATAGCTGCCACTACTCGTCACAAAGCTAAGCGAGGTCAGAGGTGGACCCCAAGGCAGAGGGTGTCGAGGTGCATCGGTCGCAAAACCCCTTCGTAATATGCACAAAGGCACCCTTCGTATGAGTAAGTAATCGCGTAATCGTAGCTCGTGTATGCTGTTTGTATGTTATAGTTATCGCCAGCCAGATGGCTACAAATTTAAATTTCTAACGCATCGGTAACGCTGTACGTAAGCGTCTGAACCTCTTCAACCGGCTACTTTGGGCAACAATCGGCAATTTTTTCCAATGCAACCCTTTCCTCCGGCCGGATGCCATGGCATCCATCGTCCGTTTAGAACTGCATCGTTAACCAGCCTATTGGCGTAGGCCGGTCATTGATGACGCCCGCAAGCTGCTCATCAAAATCGGCTTGCTTGTCACGAAGTGTCACTGCCCATAGCAGAAGCACAAGAAGTACTTCACATGCTGAAGGCTGAATACATCGCAGCGAGGACGCTAGCGTAACGGGCTTTGTTTCTCTTTCCATTCCACCGTCTAAATTCAGTCTGTGAAGTGACGCTACTACAGCCATCTCGCCACTGACCTGGCCACTGATCACCCATCATCAGCCGGTCTAAAGGGGGCCGAGGGGCGGCCCGCCTCACGATGATACGCATCTGGACGCAATAGACCAGGGCAGGATGGGCAAAAAGTTGCGACTTCCAGACGCAAGGAAAGCTAGTTCCGGGTGGGAATTCTGTCGTATGCTTTGTGACAACATTCCGGAAACGGATCGAACTTGTTGTCACTCGCGCCACTTGCCTGGTATCTGGTAATAAATCCAGGTAAGTGCGTGCGCATTTCTGTACGTGTCTGTATATACATCTGTACGTAACGTAATACGGTGTACGGCCCCCGTCGGTCGGATGCCGACGTTCATGTGCCTGGACTTGCGACACAAGCTCGATTCGTCGTCTCCCGGGGACACCTTGTCTTGGGCCGGCCGATACGTTCGGTAGCTGTAGCCGCCGAAGCGGCCGCCGGTCTCATACAGGGTTTGTCCGGAAAGTAATAGGACTGTAGCTATTGTCGTATGACTTGCGTGTGCAGACGCGGACCGCAACTGTCGTGCATCGTGGCTCGTGACGACGGTGCGCATGATCAGGACAGCCACGACATGATGACGATGCCGATGCCGATCCGATGCCGACACTAACACTAATACCGGCACGAAAGACAACAACACGATATTGGGTATTCGCCGTGGCTTTCCGTGACTTCCAGAAGCAGCAGACGATCAGACAGTGCTATCGGGTCTCTCTCTCTATATCGTTCGCTGCTTGTCTTGTTTTTTGGTCGCGTTCTGTCTCGTCGTGTCGCCCTCGTTTCACCCTTCGGCGTGCTACTTGAACGAGACTTCTGCGTGCTGTGCTTCCACTGAAGTCGAGCTACGGCTACGTGTCTGGACGTACGGGACGCGGCAGGCTCGACCGGCTGGGGCCTGACGACGAAGTCCAACGCAAACAACGCAGCCGCGGTCATCTTGACAAGTGCGGAAACAGCAGCAGCAGCAGCAACGGCAGTAGCAGCAGCACCATCAGCTGCAGCGACAATCATTTATGTATCATCAACACCACCGTCGATCACCGTTGCTGCTGCTGTTTCGTCTTCGTTCGTAGCCTTCCTTGCTGTTGCATTGTTTTGGACATCGTTGTTGCCACGCAATGCCTCAATGAGAATGAGAACCATCATTGTCTTCGGTCGGTCAGTGAACGTCACTGTTGGCGACGACGACGACGACGATGACGTGGAATGACGGCGTTGACAACCGTCAAAGCATACTTTTCGGAAAATAGACGTGAATACATATATATATATATATAGACGTGAATACATATATATATATATATATATATATATATATATATATATGTATAATTCGGGATCAAAATTGCATCACTAAGGAAGGCCATAGTAAGAATTGACTAGGCAATTCGAAAAGACAATTAGGCTTCAAAACATGACCAACATACTGCAACGATGCGTCCCATTCTCCTGCACTATAAGGCAATAATCTAGAAACCCGGATATGGGATCTCGGCGTAGTCTCGTCCTCTCTATTCCCAGGTGTTCTTATCAAACACATAGTTTCCAGGTTTCATATCAAACACATAGCGAAGTGTCTCATAAAATGTTTGTTGTCACTCAGTCAAAGGCATTTTGTTTAGTGAAAGGAACCAGCCATTAACGAGCTCTGAAAAATGTGAATCACGCCAAAGAAAGTCGGCGTGAAAAGCCGCCAAAGAAAGCCGACTGGTGATAACATTGTCTTTTCATATATGTATATATATATATATATATATCTACGTGTGTGTGTGTAAGCATGTAACTATCTACTTTATGTGCGTTCTACTTGATATTACATACGCACACTAGCATTTGTTTGGCAGCGCTTCAGTGAGGAGAAGCGTTAGACCCGAATAGTGCTGGCTCGAAACCGGTAGTTTTGAAATTACGCATTGGTTTCATATTGGCGGCTCCCCTCATGTTGTTGCTATTTGCAAAATACGAAGAACACCGCTTTTCAGGTAGCAGTAGCTTGCAGTATGTTTGCGTGCGACCGTATCAAACCGGAAGTAAAACAACGACCGGAGATGATAGTAGCAATACTGCGGCTGTATAGCTGACGCCTACCTAGTACATAATGGCTAGCGTACTCTAGTTACAGCGTACTGTTACGAGCACTTCGACTCTAACAGACTAGAAGTACTGTTACTTTTACCACTCGGAACTCAAAGTACGGTTACGTCTACCGCTCCATCCAGCTTTTCTCTACGAGTCGTTCGATGCAACAGAACTCGATGGATGGAACAGTTTGACTCTATGGATCTTCCACTCCCCCCTCCCTCTCCCTGTCTCTCACATTTCTTTATTGTTTTATTCCTGTTTATTTATCCGTTTATTTGTGTTATCCTTTTCTATCTTACTGCTCTTCTTGCTGCGTCCTTGCGTCTTTATCGTCCGGTTCCGCCATCTCACCCCACGTCCGGGCCAATAATGCCCCCCCCCTTCCTACCGAGCTCCCCCCAATGTCGACAGAAAGACACGACGCCGAAACGCGGCAGCACGTAGACAGCAGACAGTATGCCGAGACAGCTCCGCTGCCGCCGCCGCTGCTGTTGTTGCCGGCCTCGTGAAGACCATGCCGCTAAACTACGTAGGCAGTGGGCGGCCAATCTCCCCGCTACCATAACGCTAGGTGGCCTAAGAGCCCCCCCCCCCCCCCGCCCCCCACAGCGCTATGGCGGAAGCAAACAAGGACAAGGAAAGAGAGAGATAGAGACGGAGAGAGAGAAACAGAGATTAGAGTATATATGTGTGTGTGTGTGTGTGTGTGAAAGGGCGAGATGACAGAGGAGGGAGGGAGCAGGAAAGGAAGAAATAAGGAAAAGGGGGGAAATGGGCTGGAGGAGCAAAAAGTGCCGTTCAAGGAAGCCAGGAAACGCTAACAACATCACGTCTCTACGAAAGTAGTAGCCACTAGTGGTAGCCATCGGAACGTAGTACTACTACTACTACTACTACTAGTCGAATGGTCATAGTGGGCGTTGTAGGCGCAGTAACCGTAGATAGAAGTAATAGTAATGCTAGTAGGGGAAAGCAAAACAAAGGGAGAATCGTGTCCGAAGTAAGCTGGCTGGGCAAGTGAATCTGGGCACCAGGCAGACAGGCCATTCAAAGGCCGTAAAGATCGTCGACATTACGACAGGGACGGCTGTAGCAGCAGCAGCACCTGTAGCTGCACACCTCTTTTAAAACCAGCAGTAAGCTAACAACGGTTGGCTGCTGGGCGAGGCTTGATAAAGCAGAGATCATGCATACCTCATAGACTGAAGTTTGGTGGCATTTTATTTTTCAGATATATCTATATATAATATATATATATATATATATATATATATATATATATATATATATAAAGGATTTCACTCACCACACGACCTTCTCCCCAATGTCCCACCGCCCACTATTGATAATCATGACAGTTTTACTCGCACTGCTCCTGAATTGACTAATTCTCTCGCATCGTGATTGTTCTTACAATGCGCCGGTACGATGCGCCACCACGACGATGAGAGAACAACAACGAACATGGTGGTCGAGGACTACCACAATAACGACGAAAAATAACAGGAATGACATCGAGGGTGGAACAGCTCGTTTTTCGGCAGATCTCTCACAGCGTAATCAGGGCGGCCCGGCAAGCGTCGAGCTGTTGGGCCATCGCAGACTTTTCTGTCAGGCCTTCATCCTCCCCCTCGGCCAGATACAGCCATCCAGGGCCTAGGCGCGAATGTGTTGGTGACGGCTGAGTTTTGACGAAAAACGAACACCGAATCCAGACGAATAATACTCCGGAAAGGGGAGGAAAAAAATACGAGGAAAACAATGACAAGATAAGCAAGGTAGGAGAGGAAAAGCAGAAATCAGTAGGTGTGGCTGCAGCAGCAGCAGCAGGAAAGAAGGTGCTTCAAGGTCTTTCGGTCCCTGAGACATCTTCATCGTTCCCATCCTCCTACCCCTATTGTCAACCACCATGTTGGGAAGCGGAGCATCCTTCCCTTTCCGACGGGTTTATTCCACCACAATTCTGATCGTTGAGTCAGCCGTGCGGATAGCTTTCAGCCTCCGTTGCTCCTCTGGTTTAACGTTGTCTCTGCGTTTCGCGTCACAAACTGACCTAACGGTATTCGGTACGTTTGTCTATGAAGGTTTTCCGCGCTGTTATGCTGCCTGTATTGGTGGTGCGCAATGGACAATTTGAGCTGTCGTCCTTCTCTCCCGAATGTCGGTGGGCTGCTGCTTCTGCTGTGAATATGCCAGTTGATTTTGTCAAGTAAGCTGGTAAAAAACGTTGCGCACGCAGGTCCTACTGCCCGACAACACTGACTCACCGGACGATTGTGTCTTGTAGTGCATGCAGAAGATAAATAACAAGACAGAGAGAGAGGAGGGAGAGAGAGGACAATGCGGGCTACATAGAGATAGGGCTTGACAGATCCAGAGAGACAAGAATGAAAGCCGCAGAGAAACAGAGCTTGACAGATCGGAAGAGAAAGTGACGCGATCGGAGCAGAATAAACAGGCGGCGCTTTGCTTTGATGTCAAAAACGTCAAATTCACGGCCAAAAAGACTCCACAACGGCCCACAACTGTTAGCTGGCAGTCGACGTTTAATCCGGATTCGTAGCGTATGCATGGGTACGGTCCGACGTATTTCTTTTATAGTATCCAGCCCACGACAAGATAGTAGACGTCACTGACTTATACGTGTAACCGCACGCGTATAGGATCGACGAGCAAGAAGCTAGCCATACTATAGCACAATAGCAAACACGATTACATTTTAAATCTGTCTTTTTCTATTCGTTCGAGCATAACGACTCAGCGTCATATGCACGTCCGTATTGTATCGTTACATATTGCATTAGTAAGACTAATACAATTGCCACCACCATATCTACTTATAGGATCCCTGTGCTTATGGTGAAGACAAAACTAATCATGATGTTAGTTACGGATTATGATGAATATGCTGCTGATAATGTAAGAAACTAAAGCCTGCACATCTTCGCGCCCACATCGCTAAATCGGTAGGTTCGTACAAAACAGTTTGTCATGACTAATATCTAACATCGTCCGGCGTAAGAGGTAGCTTCTGCTCTGATAAAGACTTCGTCAGCGTGTGGTCACCGTACTCTTGCGGGCTGCGGCCTTGCCGTCTACGGCTTTTTGTGGCAAAACCATCTCTGTCTTTTGGGTCGCTCTCCCTATTTATTGCCGCATTTCTCTCTGTTTGAGTTTCATTTTTGCCCTGGTCTGTCTCTGTGTTCGGTTCTGTGTTTGTTGTTCTGACGGAGCGGGGCGAACAGCGGATAAAGTAAGCGTTCGTTCGTTCATTCCTCGTCCAAGCACGCCAAGTTATTCAAGTATGTTGTTGTTGTTCCGCTCGTACTGCCGAAGCGGCCGCGTCATCATCGAAACGACGAATATCTACTGAAGTGGAGGCGGCTGCCAGATTAGCAAAAGTAGCAGCAGAAGTAGCGGGAGCGACAGAGTTGAGTCTTTGGGGATTCAGTGAGGTTCTGTCCGTGTCTGTCATTGGCGGCCGACATGGCCCTAATTGGAGCCGTTGGGAGGCGTCGACTGAGACCAAACGCTCCCAGCCGCACGGCCTGCTGCTCCTCTCAATTTGGCAGGCTTCGGCCTGTTTTGGTCAATAGACACAGCACTCGTAGAGAAGCTGTTGTCCTAGCTGCTGTTGATGTAGCAATAAAAGAGAGGTGTTAAGGGTAGTAACAATGGGCTGCTTCCGAGTAGTACGACATGCGCACTTAGGAGCAGCAGCGATGCTAGAAGCTGTTATAATAATAACCATAATCGTCATCGTCATCATCATCATACTTGTCGGGTCTGTGAAAATGTCAACACTTAACAAATGTTCGTCAGTCGGCAATGGTTAGACGGTAAAACGGTACGCATTACAAAATAATAATATTTTTATATATATATATATATATATATATATATATATATATATATATAATAATATATATATATATATATATATATATATATATATATATATATATATATATATATATATATATATATATATATATATATATATATACAGTTTTTGAGAGTGGGAAGAAGAGTGCGGAAGAGATCTAAACGGGCCACAAAAGAAAAGCAGATCTTCTCGAGCAGTAAGTCGAAGCAGGCGTAATTCTAGTCGAAGCTGCAGTATTAGTAGTAGTAGTAGTAGTGGTAGCCGTAGTTCCGGTGAAGATTGAGGAAGTCTGAACGTGGGCAATTACGGCGAGCGCGCAAGAACGCTAAAGTTTGTCAAGAGAGGCGTTCGTTGACCATGGATATTCTCTTTGGGACAGATGGCAACACAGGGGGGTGTAGATAGCGGCTGGCCGACGAGGAAATGACGATGGCGGCCGGGGGGTGCGGGCGGTCGGGGGTGCGGGCGGTGGTGCTAAGATGGTAGCTTTGCCGCACAGCCGCAGCAACAGAACGGAGACTCAATTATCGGTTGGCTTTGGAGCTGTAGCAGCGCAGTCGAGTCGTAGTCGAATAACCCAAAGCAGCACCAGTCGTAACCGTAGGACTAGTCGTAGTAGTAGTAGTAGTAGTCAAACTACTAGTAGAAGTAGTAGTAGTCAAACTAGTCGAAGTCGGAGCAACGAGCAGCGGACGTACGTGTAGTTTGTAGGACATCGGTCGCAGAGGTCCCACTGTCCGCGTTAGGTCGCATTGCCAGCATTGCACAACGCCAACAGTTGTACCAAAAGCAGCGGAGCACTATTACGCCAGCGTGGCGAGCGTTGCTAACACACGCCACGAATCCATACAGGATTCCTCGGGCAGAAGTTGTGTAGGATCTACGTCCTACCGTAGATTGTTGAATAGCGCTCTCATCGAACTTGCCGAAGGGATTCCGTCACGATATGAAGTGGTGGTGAAGGCTGCGATACCAGCTAGGGGAAACGGTGATACCAGCAACAACAACAGAAACAACAAGGTGCGGCTCCCCCGGCAACGCTCACCACGACCTACTCGTTTTGCACAACAGTCGAGAGCAACGAGAGTGTTGTGTTCTCCTCTCGATTTGGCAGACTACTCCGGAAGGTCATCGACTAACGTGGTGGACCATAGACCATAGACAAGTAGAAAATGGCAAGGTAGTCAGCTGGCTGCTTTTATGTTCGTCCGTCCGTCCGTCTGTCTGTCCGCCGGCCCAGCTGACAGATCCAGCCTTACGACTGGCCGTGCCCCATCACACGTTCCTGCAACGTTCAGAGCAACGGAACGGCTACTTTGCCAACTACTGGACCAAGCATTGTCGTCATCGTCGTCGGTCGTCGCCGCCATCGTCGATAGAGATACGAGCAGACGACAGCTGAGCGAAAAGCGTTGTCCCTGGCCGAGCTGAAGCAAGTGGGAGCTGCCAAAACGCGCTAGGAGTGAAGTGAAGGGAAGGGCGGCGCCCGGGGCGCAGGGTTAGTTGGGGGGGTGGAGAGCAGGAATAAAGCATAGCAGCGGGCTGGGTTCGTTGTCGCCATGGCAGGCGTCGTCGTCTCCGCTGCTGTCGCTGTTGTCGCCGATCGACGAGAATCGACGATGGTCATCATCTTTGTCGTCGTCTTCGTTGTCGTCGTTGTTCTCTTCATCGTTGCAGCAGAAGCAGAAGACGCAGCGGCAGCAGCAGCTAAACTGTATCCAGACATGGGCAGACAAATGGCAGATAAAAGAAAAAGAAGGGTGGCGATGACTGCCGTGTGACTGGCGTGTTGGTGTAGGGGGGGGGGGGGGGGGGGGACGAACGAACGCAGGGGACGAAGGAAGCCGCCGCCGCCGCCGAAGACGACCTCGAGGGTGGCGGGCCGAAAGCGATGGGCGGCCAAAGGGGACAACGAAGACAGCCCAACGAACAAATCGATAGCTGAACCACCAGCTAATTGGGATGAACTTCCTCGTCGTCGTCCTCGTCGCCGTCTTTTCGAGTAGACCGCGCCTGCTGCCGTTGCTGCTGCTGGCGTTGTCATGGCCGATTGACTGACTGTCCTCGGTGCTTCGGCGCGGCTCGGTTCATTTGTCGGTTCATGGTGGCGACCTATCTCACTTTGCACGGCGGCTCTATCAGCGTCGTAACATTGCTGGTGCTGCTGCTGCCACCGCTACTACTATCAGCAACAGCATCATCATCAGTGGCAGCGGCAACGGACGGGAGTAGAGGAGTAGTTGTAGTAGTCGTAACAGCAGCGAACGAGCGAGCAAACGGCGACTACGAATTCGAAAGAACGAATCGAACGCGACGGCTCGTCCGCTCGATATCAAACCTACTCGGAGGAACGAGGCACACACATATATACATATATATATAGGGGCAAGCGGAATCACAGAGGGAAAAGGCGAGAAAGAGACGGGGAGACACAGAGGATGGAGAGAGAGGGGGGGGGCGGGGAGAAGGAATCGAAGAGATGAAGAAATGAGACAGAGGGACAGAAGGGACCGAAGAGATAGAGATGGGAGAAAGAGAGGGGAAAGAAAGAGAATTAGGAAAATACGGTAGTAGAATGAATGACTGACTGAGGCAAGGACATCGCGCACGGCAGCAGCAGCAGCGGCAGCGGTGGTCGCAGCAAAACTGCCGGACGGACGACGCCCGGACGCCCGTCGAAGCGGATAATCGTCGCGCGTCGCTAACTTCGAGGCACCCAACTGTCTCCGAACGAATCGATCGTGCGCCACCGCCGATGCCGCCGCCGGGATCTTCCTTACGGACGGGCAAACAAAAAACGACTCTCTCATCGGCATCAAACGGCAGTGACGGCGATAATAACGATACGAGCAACAACAACAACAACAACAACAGCAGCACAACAGCACTAACGACAGCAATAACGACAGCAACAACGACAACAACATCCACAACCACCA
>QVRM01006846.1:407500-562500 GCA_003439945.1 Dermanyssus gallinae | reverse complement strand
AACAACAAAAACAGCAACAACAACAACTCCGTCCCCGGGTTGTCGTTAGAAACACGGACACGATCGGTCAGTCAGGACGGTAGTCAAGCGAACAGATCGCTGGACCAGCGGCCCAATCGGCCCAAGCCGGCATAAACGCAACGAGAGGGAGAAAGATAGAGAGAGAGAAAGAGCGCGCGCGAAGTATAGAGATTGAGTATACAAGCAAAGCAGGCAGAAGCAACTACGTATATATATATATATATATATATATATATATAGGAGAGGAAGAACTAAAGCACTATTACAGAGCAGTAGCAACGGCTACGTGTTACAGGTAGGTACACGTCGAAGCTGTCTGGACACCAGTTATGTTTTTGCGGACGGAGCCCCCCACTAAATATCGAGCGGTATCGAAGCACCGCTACTTTACCGCTGTTGCTGTTGTTGGTTCTGTCGCTGAAGACCTGCCCGCACTGGCATAGCCACTGCGTCGTTGGGTTGTCCGACTCTCAGAGTGGGTCAGTTCTGATTTATTTGTTGTTGCTGTTGTTGTTGTTGTTGCTGTTGGCGTAGTCGTTTTTGGTCAACAACCGGTTCGTCAATAGAAGAATAGAAGATTTGTGCAAGGACAACGGCACGGCAGTAGTGCAGGGAGGAAACAAACAAACACCCCGCCCGACCGCTCGTCGTTCAGCCTTCGTTACCCAGGCCGTCTTGGCTGCGTTGTCCTGCCTGATCCTTGTGCCCCCTACCGCTTCCGACATCAACCGTGACGGTGTCTGGATAGGTCAGCACGAAAACTTTACTTTAGGTCACCACACTAAAGCAAACTTCTCAATTGCCAAATCTGCTAGGCAGGTAGGTAGGTATCGAGGCGAGTAGGAAGATGAAGAGAAAATGAACAAGAGCAGAATATAAACAAAACGAAAAAATGAGAAGAAGCAAATATACATAGGAAAAGGAAGAAGCTAACTTCGGCACGCGCCAACCGTCCAATAGATGTGATTGAGTGACCGAATCGAAGAAGACGCGACCCGGGGGCACACCCAACTTTTGTTGTTGTGCGAAATGCGAGCGACTTTTGTCGATGCAGTGGTGTTGGCGGTGGTGTTTCGTTCTCGCCGAGTTCTCAACCGGTTCAGCTTTCTATCTCTGTTGCAGCTTACGCTTCGAGAAGCTTCATCGTAATGATGTTTGTGTACGACGACGACAACGAATGTCATAACAACCATGCGGTTACATTTGTAATATTTGGCGGGATCAGGGCAAAAATGGCACATGGCATGTACACACCCCACATCACTAACAGCAACGAGTAAGCAATACCGTCGCATAGCAGGTGGCTGCATAGATAATCGGCCGCTCACAGACCGCATAAACCTACTATTTATATACACATGATCCTTATCCTTAATCTGCGACCGGGTTTCGAGTAGGTTTAAATCCTAGTCGGGTTGATTAATGATTAATGTATATATATATATAAATATATATATAGGTCTGTCTGTGTTTGCGCACATGGACCAATCACGGCTTGAGATTGGTAGGTGACAGCGGTCCCGAGACCGGTTGCTGTTCCCTTGAGGCAAGTTAGGAAGTAAGGCTGACGTGACCGCGTGTCGTAGACGCAAAGGTTGTCGGACAGATGCGTCCGTGACGGCAGGCGTGTGCCCTTTGTCCACCGGTTTGCCCACTTTGAAGGCCAACCGCAAAACAAAGTCTGAAAGAGCATCACTTCACGTCTCCGGCGTCCCGTCGTGTCGTGTCGCGCCGCTCCAATGAGATGTGCGCTCTCGAGATGTGAGCGTCTGACGCCCCCCGACGTGCGGGCTCGTCGTTATTGTCGGTCTGTCCGTCTATCGTACGCAGACAGGTATAATATATAGCCGCCCATGTATATATATATATATATAATATATACATATATATACATATATATGTTTGTATACCGTCGCTTACGGTCAGCCAACGAGGCGAGGATCTATCGGATCAATACGTTGGTATTTGCTTGACTCTGCCCGTCCTTCGCCTCGCTGCGGACTGGTTTCGCCCAGCGGGCAGCGGCTCTGATCATATGTACCACACGTGCCACTCACAACCCGCACTCCTTTAGCAAATGCCAACAACGAAAAAATACTATATATATGTATGTATATATATATATATATATATATATATGTATATATATATGATACAGCCCTGCTAAAACACCGAATTGGGAACATTGGCTGCTGCTGCTATTATGGTCGGGTTGCCGTTACAATTGATTGAGGCGGTGTTTCTGGCCGATGTTATTCTAGCAACTCGGACGTACGTATTGTTGTTACACACGGCTGCCGAAGCGAGAGCAAACGCCGTATCGCTTGAATGAAAGACAAGGTGCGTGAGGTAGCGCCCAGCAACACACCATGGAGGATGCAGTACTGTGGTTGATTTGGATGTAGACCTCACAATTGTTACGCCAGCCAACATATTGCATCGGCTTTGCAGGATCTTCTGGCCATATGATAGTTAAGATGATTAAAATAATTGCACTTTAGACTTAGTCGTAACATAGTTGTGTTCTAGTGAACGTCTAGGATCGCATGTGGTCTAATCCGGGGCTTAGTCCACTTTAGTAATGTCCCCTAACAATTGCTGACATCTTCCCTTGTATACCGAGTATCACGTTCTAATGCGAAGACTCGTATGAGCTCGAGTTTATAGGAGGGCAGGCAGAAATCTATTATCATCTCGAATCCCAACGAACAAAAACCCGTGTGAATCGCTTGTTGTTATGTTGTTGTTGAGAGATGTATTTGTTCATGTTGCTGTTCACGTGGTTACCGTTTTGCTGTTGGTGTTGTCTTTGCTGATCCTGTTACAGTTTTTGTAATGAATGTTATTACTACTTGCGTCACTATTATTGTCATTTTGGCATAACAACTGTTATTTCTATGCCATGTGTTTGTTTTTATTTGACAGAGCATGCTCCTCTTTATTGCTGTCAACGTCGACGCCCGTTTTGTTGCTGTCGCTGCCGAATTAAAGGAAAAAAAAACACTTGTAGAAGTATAGCGGTGATGATTATTACTATGTACGCTAGTATTCCGTGACAATTTTCATTTGACTCGTAATGATTCATGTAAAATCATACGCTAATTCTATATTGCTGAACTAACAGCGTTTTCCGCAACATATGGTGTTTAGTAGTGGAATGACGGTAGAAGCTAAATATAGGTAGCGTACTTTGGTCGATGTGGCCCACTGGTGCACGTATGCCATCTCGCAGTTAAGTGTGCAACTCGAGTTATATATTCAGCCCCGCCCACCTCCGTAATTGTAGTCTCACCGCAAAACTTGACTTCGTAAGTTCTAAGATATATATATATATATATATATATATATATGCGTGTTCGTTTATTTCGGGAAACGAAGCTTACGAGATGCAAACAAAGCTCGTAGCCTCTTATGTTCGCTTAAGGGCAAGTTTTATGTTATACAAGCTAACTGCTTCTTCCCAAGTGGTATTGTATATAGTGGTATCTCGATAACTTGCGTGTAGAGTGTGCAGTGCCGCGGGTACCCTGCCTGGTAAATAGGTGAATGAATGACATAAATATCTCTTCGGTGGCAGAAGCAGAACCCTCATGCAATCCTATAAGGGGGGGGGGTAGAAATCAGAAGCAGTTGTTTAGCAGTCAACTGCTGAACGCAGCCATACAAACAGGGCTTGCGATCTTGCACTACCACCACCACCCCATTCAAGCAGCAAAGGGAACGAGCTAGAGGATCACGAATAGAAAAGAATGGAACCACCAGCGTACGCAGCTCCGACTATCGACAGCGGGGAGGTCGACCACGACAGCGTCGGTCAATTCGGCACGATTTACACGACGCTAATTGGCGTCGGCAAATTCGGCATTGTTACTCGACGCTAATTGAGGCGTTTATTTGGCGTACAAACCACGGCGTGCTCTAGAAGGGATGGCTTGCGTATGTCGGCACAAATAAATCTAGGACAGATTTGTTCGGGCGACAAAGGCAAAGCCACCGCAAAGCCACCATCGAAATTGGTGTAATGCTGCCGACGGTGCTTGTGGTGGTTGATGTGATGACGCTTCGGCGTCATCATTTTCGCTGACTGTCGCAGGTAGAGCCGGCGACTTGAAGCGCGCAACGAACTTTAATAGAAGGATGTGGCAGGCAATATGGGCATTTGTCAGACGCGCAACTTATCCTATCTCCAGTCTCAAGTCAATCGATCGGCATTGATCGAACGAATCGAGAGACAGAGAGACTTGAACTACTCCTCTGTTGGCTGTCGCAATAAAAGCACGTCATTCGTCGCAATTTGCTCCGATCGTGTTGCCGTAATGAGACGCGCAATGACGCAATGACGGAAGATCCGTCAGTAGTTAGTGCCGTAGTACGCAGTCAGACGCATGAAAGCAGTACGGTGGGGCTAACAACAATGCCTTATGCATTTGTGTATGAATAACCATGTATGTGGCCCTAGATACACGCGAGGATCAGATCACGCGACATTTTCCACGGATCTAGCCACAGATGTCCGAAGATAAAGCCATAATCGCGATATGTCTACTGCTAAGCTATTGCGTTAAATGCTCAACTATAATTAGCAGCAGCTGTAGTAGTAGACGCAGCAGTAGTAGCAGAGTTGGGCCCAAAACTTGGGTCCGAAAACTTTACTTCAGTAGAGTTGGGCCCGGTGGCGTGGCGCGTTCGCGACCGCCTCGCGACCGGAGTGGACACATAAATGCGCGGATTCGAGTTCCACCGTTGCCCCACAATTGTATTTATGGGGGTCCGTCTATGCAAAAGCAATGCGAAAAGCAGTCACGTCGGGACGTTTAATCTTGTCTGAGGGTCAGCCCGAAAAGTGTATTTAGTAGCAGTAGAAGCGCAAGTACGCATAGTACTATATACGTACAATACTACATCATGGTCTGCACCATTACAACCATCACCACCGCCACCACAACCACCACCACCACAGAATTGACCGTGACAGGAGAGCCCACAAAGGGAGCCCGAAAAAAGCAAAGGAAATCACAGGAAAAGAAACAAGAGAGAGGATTGGCTGACCGCCGTGTTGTTTCATACGTGATTGCCACTGCTTTCTTTAGCCTTCTTGTCCACCTTAGCTGTTTGTTCATGGTGGAGTGGCAATTCATGATACACAAGCAGCAGTATCTGCAGTATTCCCAGCTGCAGAAGCAGTAGCGGTAATTGTCAGTCGTTGTTGTTGTTGCAGAGGGAGTAGTATTTTCACGTTTGCACGTCCGGAGAGTGCTGCCAACATTGAGCGGAACCATCGAGGCCGTCGAAATGTTGGCGGCGGCTTCGGCGTCACCGTCGTTGTTGTCGTTGTCGTCGTCGTCGTCGACGTCGAGCAACCGGGCCACATCGAATGCCGGAAGTATTCGCAGGACCAAAGCAAATATGCAAATTCGATCGGCGGGTCGAAGAACACCGTCTCGCAAAGAAGATAGAAGGACGGAAGGAACAATGAAGGCAAAGAAAACGGCGTGCACAGGACAGAAAGTCAAGCTCGGGGTGCGGAACGAGGGGACGTCGCACCCCGAGCCAGCCCCCTTTGACAGGCGGTCGGTCGGTCGGCCTGGCGTTGCAACGGCAACAACAACAACAGCAACAACAACAACAATAACAACAACAACAATAACAACAACAACAGCAAACTACTACTATTACTATTACTACTACTAGGACTACTACAACAACAACGTTGTCGGCGAAAGCCATTGGGATGAGAAGCAGAACTCGACGCGGTAAAAGCGGGTCTTAACTTCGAAACTACGGAAACGCGATGTGCATGCACGGCGGCGCTCTCTCTCTCTCTCTCTGTGTGTCTGTACAGGAGTGCGTGAATGCGTGTCGTCGCTGCTTGTATGATCGAGGTCGATGTACGTACGCATTTTCGTCGCTGACGAGTGAAAAATATGTGTTTGAGCAGGCGGAAAGATGGCAGCATTTGGGAGGAATGCAAATGGGAGCCCACTCGTTTGGTTTGTGCCACGCTGTAGATGCTGTAGACGGACGAATCAAATGTACCCTTGTAAACATGCACGTGTTCAGTAAAGCGGAGACAGCGTCTTTGACAGACAACAGGCAGTACATTAGTGTCGAAACAACAATTAGCCAGCCAATTCAGGGCTTGCCAACACGGGTAGCCGTAGCTTGTATAGTGAGGGGGGACCTTCTGCGTCCACGTTTTGTAACCGCTGAGGTCACTGCAGCCTCCTAGACGAGAACCTTGAGCGACCTACACGATCGCAGACCCAACCTGCAGGCCGCCAGTGTCCTAATTACGATTATAGAAATGTTGTCCCTTGCTGGGCTACTACTACTACAATGTACGCCGTACGTGCCATACGAGGTTGTGTACCGTGCACTGATCTGGTTGCCCAATTCTACATACACAAACACCCCAATTTGATACCGTTGCCTAGTTTCGTCTAGAATTTTCGTCTAGATGTCTTAGGCAAACGCGGGACACGATGATTAAAAAAAACGCACACGTGTTTCCGTATACACGCCAGATCCGCCAAGGCTCAACGTCGGCATCCTAATGTCCGACCGTCGGTGTGGTAGAAGTCTACTCTTGGGTCCAACCCCATGAATCAGGCGGACAAACCAGCACCCAGGCTGAGGATGGAACGGCGCTCTCTCCGTCTCCTGTTTCGTTACCCCTTGAGTATATATATATATATCGTATATATATAGTATATCACCCCTCTCTTTGACCGTCGTTTGCCCTCTCTTTGACCGTCTTGGATGGCCAGGGAGGCGAAAGGTGCTAGAGCCAATATTTGAACTTTAGAATGCACATAACGAATGCGAAGTTAGCGCGCTAGAAGTTTAAATGAGCACCAAGTGGTTGGGTGAACAAGGTCAACTTTCGGAGGCATACAGGCAGTCGCCAGTGGCTGGTGGCCACCAGGCGTCGGGGGTAGTCCCTTTCATCGACCCCGAACCAAAGTCAAATCGATAGAGGGGCCGAATGTAGAGGTGCGAACGAGGTCATTGGAAAAGTGCTTCTATAGGTGGCAGTGATGCTTAAAATATTTACGATACTAGCAGATAATGATGGTGATAATAATAATAATAATAATAATAATAATAATAATAATAATAATAATAATAATAATAATAATAATAATAATAATAATAACAACAACAACAACAACAAACGATCGATCAAAGGCTCTACTTGTACCGCCGTAACGCAGGAATATTTGCATAGAAGCTATGGCCTGCCGTGCTCTGTCTGCAATGAGGTGAAATACGACCACCACTAGAAAAGTACGTAACATACGCTTTGATGCAGCACTCGTTCGTCGACGCTAGGCGCGGTCGTTGGGGGTCATCTGAGGGGTGGGCCGCGCTGCCTGGGGAAAGACAGGGTAATGAGGAAGAGGATGACGACGACGACGAGCGGGAATACAACGAAGGGGCAAAACCAGGATCACACGAAAGGGGCAACCAAGAGTACAACGACGGGGACAACCAGGAGTACAACGATGAGCAATCTGAAGAACAACGATGGGAGCAACCAGGAGTACAACGATGGAAGCAATCAGGAGTACAATGATGGGAGCAATCAGGAGCACAATGATGGGAGCAGTCAGGAGTACAAGGCAAGTAAAACCAGGAGTACAACGTAGGAGCAACGAGGAGTATAACGACGACCAGGAGTGCAACGACGACGGAGACCAAAACGCGAAAACGCGGCCCCCGAGGAGGTGGTGGTGGTGGTGGTCGTACCGGCGGTGGCGGTGGCGAAGAATAGGGCCCGCCGACGAGGATAAGAAGGCCGGCAAGTCCGGGGGTCTGAACGCACCGCCGCAAAGTAACGCGTATCGCTGTTTGCCAGACGCGCAAATGAAGCGGGCCACCCGTCCGTCTGCTACGCTAACCAGTCACCGTCATGCAGAGGAACGGCGGCGACAAAAGGCGAGAAAACGAGACGCAGGCAGAATGATAGATATATTGAGGGCGAGAAGGGACATAGAGAGAGAGAGAGAGAGATAGGGAAATAGGGAGAGAGAATGATAGATAGAGAGTATGACGGCCACAATGTCTCTGCCGCATCATCTGCGCCCATTTTCTTGTTCCGCGGCCGCGGTCTTTCTGGCCCTTACCCCGTTTGTCGGCTGGCCTTGCCCGACCAGCCAGCCAGGCCGTCAAGCGTACTCCATCCAGACGGCCACCCGCAGACCTTCAACCATCATGGGCCTTCACCACGGGATTCTTCTCCCTGTTTCGTCGCCCTCTTTTCGTCATCTCTCGTTTGCGTTGCGTACGCGTGCAGGCATTCTCGTAGCGATCTGCGCGGCCGCACGCCGCCGCCGCCACCGCCGCCTCCATCGTCCACGGGGGAGAGGCCACCGCTTCTCCGAGCGCTTGATTCGATAGAGGGAATCGGGGGTACTGCGGCGGCCGCCGCCGCTGCTGCTGCTGCTTCTGCGAGCGGGTTGCCGTGGCTGCCGACACCATCAGGGTCGTGCTTGTCAGCGCCGTCATTGAAGAACAAACTCGCGCCTCGCTTGAGCCTCTGTGAACTTGAAGGCCAAGGGGCGGCGGGGGAGAGGGGGTGCCAACCGCACAATCGCTAGTTCGCACCCTCGAAGCCCCTGAGTGAGCCAGCGAACGAGCGAGGAGAAGGCGGGAGTGGAACGCAAGAGAGAAGAAGAAGAAGAACGATGAGGAAGAACTTGAGGTGAAAAGCGGTCGTATCAACTGAGAACCTTTGTTAGTAACCCACAGCTCAGCAGTTTTCAATTATGCTTCGCTTGGGTTGCTGCTGCTGCTTCTGCTCCCGTTGTTACTACTACTACTACTACTACTACTACGACTACAGCACTGCTAGTGTTGCATGCTTGTATTGATTCGGCGAACGTTATGTTTCGTTACGTTAATGGATATCGTGTCATTCATCTATCCATTGCTGACCGCGCCCTACTCAGAAGGCTGGGTGGGCGTTTGATACTTTTCAAGGTTTTACTGCCGCCTACATATAACGCCGACGCTCGATAACACCAACACTAGGTGCATCTAAAAATATCGTTTACCCCGCTTGCCATGCAGTAATATAGATAGATAGTACGAACTTTCAGCGGTTGTGACGAACCAACGCGATGCAGCGTTGCCGCAGACTACAGATCTATTCGACGTTGGACCTTCTCATAAAGGTGGCAAGCTAGTTTATCTAGCTTAATCAAGTTAACTGAGCACGCACGCACTCACTCACTTGTAGGAGCGAACGACGAACACAAGCAAATATGAAAAACAAATCTCGGCAAACAAACATAGGTAAGATACCTACGTACCAAATATCCCTTAACCGCGACCACGGCATCTACCACCACCACCACAAGTACTGCGGTAAAACTGTGCGGTAAAAATTCATGGTGCGGTCAATTCTATCGGCGCAAGCCCAGCGAGGGTCAGACGCTATGAATTTCCAAGAAGTGCGTACACTGCCTATCTTAACCCTAGAGGATGGCTCCTTTCGTTACATGCATCACCCCTTTCTTCACTACCTTTCTCTCTTTCTCCCCCTCTCTGTCGTTTCATCGTACCGAAACAGCCAAATTTACATTCATGAAGCTTCCTTCTCTCTCTCGCATCAAGCCTGCGTCGATGCATAGGAGAGGAAGTATCCGGTTATATTGCATCACTGCCTGTTCCGAGAATAGTTTATTCCATATTCGTTTCCAAGAGTCACTCTTTCCGCGTTTAGCTGTGAGATCCACGCCAAGCGCTACCAATTAAAACCTGTAGTTGTGCCGTATTTTCTTCCAAGTCGAACTGGAGCGATACTCATGTCCTCGAGCTATAGCAGCACTCACCTGTAAGCGCAACAAAGAAAATATTCGAGGGTAAGCAACCAGACGTCACACGTATGTATATATATATAAGTAAATAACTAAATATATATATATATATATATATATATATAGCAGCGGCCATGTCGTAGTTGCCATGGCAATCGCGAATATTAGACTAACTATCGCAAGTTCGAGCCCCGGCCTTACTGGTTGTTTCTGCTGTACTTGGCCATACATTGTCTTACTGCTACCATTTTGTGCGGAAGAAACCCGATGTTAAGTCCAGTAGCGAGAACGCGATGACGATGGGTACATTTAAGCGCTATCGTGTTACGAGCATCGAGCGACTAAGATGCGGTTGTCAGAGCGTGAAAAGTACGTGCATACTTATACTGTTACGGCATTAACTACATCCCTAAATTTCAATTACACAGAACAGTTGTAGATAACGGTGATTTTTTTGTCTCGAGCCCGGTGGCGTGATGCATTCGCGAGCGCCTCGCGATCGAGGGAGACACATAGGTGCACGGGTTTGAGCCCCACCGTTGCACAGTTGTATTTATGGGGTCCGCCTCACGAACCAATGCGAAAGCACTCCCGTGGACGTTAAACGTCAGCTGACGGTCAGCCAGAAAAAGTTTACGTTGGCGGTGTTTCCGGCTGTAGCTGTTCACGACGCGACATGCCACTTTAGCATGCGCTACAATCAATGCACGTAATGGAGAATGCCCGACACAGCGGGACTCGCCAGGTGTCGTACCTTTGCTTAACTTGCGATGTACAATGATACAACTGTGAACGTACAAGACATGTTATAAGCGCGTGTTTTTCAAGCGCGATACATACTAGCTCTCTCTGAGTCTCTGGTCTATGTTTGTGTGGGTTCCGATGCGACCAGTAGGAGCAACCACCGGAGATGGCCACCGGGATGAAGGCACAAACGTTTGGCGGCTGCTCGCCAACGACAGTCTTCGCAAACTGCGCATCCGTACAAGCCAATGGGTATCGTCGGCGCACCGGGCTACCGGCCGGCAGACCGAGTGGCACTACGAAAACGAGCACTCGTTTCGCGACATAGCGACGTCAGTCGGCGGAAATCAAAGGAGACGCAGAGAAAAGCACCAGAAGAAGCACATAAGGAGAAAAAGAAGAAGACGACAAATAAATGAAAGGAAAACGAAGGAGGACAACGAAAGAAAGAAAAACGTAGAACGAAAGGAAAAATAAAGGGGGGGGGGCACAAAAGCAAAAAAGGAGCAGGATCAGGAGCCGAACATCGGGACGCTGGTCGTCGGAGAAAAGCGGTCAGGCGGTCGGTCGACCCTCACCCCCCCCCCCCCCCTTGGTCCGCCGTGGTAGCATCAAGATAGATTATAGCTACATTAGTCACAGACAGTAGCCGCAGCGGCAGCATCAGTAGTAGTAGCAGCAGCAGCAGCAAAAGGAGTCCCTGTGGACATAAATGGAAGGCCGAGGAGTCGCCTTGCCACAGAGAAAGCAATAGAGAAAAAACGTCGCGAAAAAGGCAAATAACATTAAAGGCAATTGGAGAGCATTAGGGAACGAGCCGGCGATCACTCGTGCTGCCTGTGGCGATCGGCGGGACGACGCAAGCAGACAAGCATGCCAGCACGTCAGGCAGAGCCCAATACGTAGCGGTACTCCCAGGTATTCGCGCGAGAGACGTTTAGCCTCACAACGTCAGAGATGCGCTTCCATACAGCACGAACCCACGTTCAGCTACGGCAAGCAGCTCTATTCATATCCAGCTTCGAAAGGAAGACGCCCCTCGTCCAGTAGTGGCGAACGTCGAACACATCTCCCGACCGCAACGTCAAGACGATATTGTGCGCTATTGTCTGCTGTTCTTGAACTTCGTAACCAAGGCACCTGCTTCTCTGTTACTCTAACGCAGGCAGTCTCGCCTGCCTGCCTGAAAATCCGTGTGGCTTATGAAGGGTCGCGTCCTCGTCCCTGCTCCTAAGTGGCAATGAACATTAAATTCAGGCGTATCCCAAAACAACCGGACAATGGAAAGCTGTTTGAGCTCTGCGTAGAAGATTTAATCATTAAGAGCGATCTAATTGTTACGACCGATGGACAGCTCAATGAGCGCGCGTGTCATTTAAGAAGGGCACCTTTTTGTCCATTAATAACAATCATACTAAAACTAATCGACAGAACATTAATTCGTTAACATTGAAAACATCCGTCTCTCGCCGATTTTGTGCGCACCATAGCCTAATATGAGCCGTCGTTTCGCCGTGTGTATGGATCCCGACAGCGATATAAGTCGCGACCTGCGCGCTGTTAACATTGGTCCTTGCCGGATCAGTCGACCTCGACCGTTCGTTCCATAGCCTCCCTCGAGAGTCCGTCGGCGGACTCAACCTGGAGGAAGGGAAATTTACCTCTGATGGATTTGGGATTCAATGGTAATAGACTTCTGAGGCAAGAGTCCGTCAGAAGAGCAGGAAGAGACGTCACTGGCGAGTACCGATGGGACAGGAGAATGGGAATCTGACCTTTCGCAGAACGAACGCATTATCCCCCCGTCGTCGCAACCCCATCAGAATCCCTGCCTTCTCCTCTACCCAAAGTTGGTCTACAAAAGCCGAAATGATGACCCCTGTAGTAGAAGCGGAGCTGAGATCCGGTGAGGAATAGAGGTCGCGCTGGGGAAAGGGTACAGAATAGCGGGAAGAGCTGTTGAAATTTAAACGGGTTGTCTTGCCTGCAAACGCGAAGAAAACCTGTTGGTCTAGGTCAGGTCAGCAGGTAGCTGCGAAGATAGTAGGAGGGCTGGCTTAAATCCTTATAAATCCTTATGAGCATCCTTTTCCGTCGCTCAACATACGTTCCGTCGCTGCTCTGTAAAGATCTACAAAGGCGGTGCTAAGATAGTCGGATATCGTGGGATTCTGAGTTGTGGTACCGCTGCTTGTACGTCGTACGAGTGGCAGAGGGTCACGCTGTGGCCCACAACTCAACCGCGGAGAGCTACCGGCCGCCTTGTAACGTGTCTGCGGAGATATGCAAGCCGTGAGACAAAAACCACTGACGATGCCCGCCTCGTCTCAGGAGGCTTCCCACTATGCCGCCGAGTGCCGACATCGATGTTATGCAGCTTTCAGAAGACAAACGCGCAAAAATCCAGTGTGCCGATTGTATAGGACGTCCAATTATAGTCCAAGGTTCGTCGCACAACGAGGTCGTCGAGTCTCGCTATCCTCACGTTATCCCACCATTAACGCTGCTGCTGCCGCTGTCAGGACGGCCTTACTCATGTCCTGTCTCCTATTTAATGAGTACAGATTAACGATAATAATTAATCTGTTAGTGCACCGAGCAAATCAGCTAGCATAGCTAGCATAAACACAGCCTATCATCCATACATGCCAGGAGACAGGGGTATTCATCTTCAACTCACTAAGCCGATATGTCGGACGGGCGGCGCGTATGTGTGGCCGTTGGGACACGTCGCTTTCTTTCTCTCCATCTTTCTTGTATTCTCTCTTTCTTTTACACACACACACACAATGGTTTGCTCAATATCTCTCTCTCTCTTTGCCTCGTTTCTCGTTTGTTGCAGGACAAAGCCTGCCCCGAGTACGGCGGGCAAACTGGCAAACTACTGTTCTGGGCTGCCCCGGTCCGGCGAACGTAACGATAGCACCGACTGCCCCGACTCACCACTGACTACCGCCGCTACCTACAGACATCGCGCACTCCTGCCTGCCTCCCCGCTCAAAAAGCTGCATAGCATTAGAGCTCCGGATACTCGTGATCCGCGAGCGCATAATCTTTGTGCTCCCCCGCTCCGCCGCACCTAGCTTCAAGAGATACGACCTGTCGGAATCGTCCGCCTAACTACCACTTCTACTGCCAGCACTTCGAGAGAGGCAAAATCGCAGCACGGCGGAAAACTTTCCTGGCGGGAAGAACAACCGAGCTCTGCTTCCCGCCGATCCACGCGCCGAGCCACCGACGACGAGCAGACTGTAACTAACTTCCGCGTGCCTTCCGCGTGCCGCGTCTTACGTCCGGTGAGGTGGGCCATTGCCAGCGTCTTTCCGATCCACAACTCTCCGTTGCCCTCTGTGAGGCAACGAAACCATGCATACACTTTGCAAAGCCTTTGCTGATCAGCAGACAGCAGACAGGCAAACCTGCTGCCGGCCCACTCACCCAGCTCGTTCTCACAGTCTAATTAGTCAGCTATCTATCTGTCTGCCTTTGTGGCAAGTTCCTCTTTTCCGTCCGAGCAGACTCGGAGGGGGCTACTCGATAAACAACGGCCCGCTTGCAATTGCTCGTGCAACTCTGCCGAAACCTTAGAAACCGCTAAGGGGTATTTGAAACGCGACCAATCCGCTGCTACAAGTAATTATATATATATATATATATATATATATACGAGTATATATTGTAGGAGAGCGAGGAAAAGATAAAAAAATGTACGAAAAAAATGTTTCAGTTAGTATTCAAAAAAATGTTTCTGTTTCACTTACGTATGGAAACCTACTATCCGACGGAATGTTTCACAACTACAAGCCGGTACAGACGAACTCTCTGCCATACGCGTCTGTAGAATATTTCTTCTTCTATTTACAAATAGTGCAGTTCAACAGAGATGGCGTCTTGCGACGCTGGCCGATGAAAACACGCAAATATAAAGAAATATCGCATTGAAATGTATATGTCGCGCCGAACTTAAACCCGCAACAAACGACTCAGTAGTCCTTTTATCCTAATTTTATGATCGCACCGGCGAAAGCGGTCAGCATCATAATGACATACTTGTTGAAAATCATAAGCACGTGCAACAGACCCAAAGTATATTGTCCGTAAAGGGTCGCGGATCACGAGAACCTCTCATGATATCGTACGAATGTTGCAATATTAGAACCGTTCGATGCTTAATATGTACCCGCAATGCGCGATAATTAATGACAAAACTTTTGATACTCAGCAATCGTCACATAGTTTGACGTATATATATATATATATATATAAATATAAGATTCAGTCAGATTTATTATCGCACATGTTGCAAAGAAATAGTACATTTAATATATATATATATATATATATATATATATATATATATACGTACATCCAACGTTCCCAAATAAGCTCATTATATAAGCCTACTCAATTACACAAACAAGATTAGTGCAATTATCAAAGAGAAAGTTCGCCGGCTGTCCGAAGTCAAATCTAATAGAGTGTCTCTTTAAAGTCGGCGGCACAGCGAATAAAACCCCGCACGAGAGACGCCGACCGTCAGATGAATGCACTTGTCCACCCACACATATTAACGTTTCTTCTCAGTATGTTAACAGGTATAGGCATGTCGGTGGATAATATACTCGCTTGGTATTAAATTTCTGCGGTGTCTTTTAAAGTTTTTCTTCGGTCTCGGCTCTACCGATAACAGGCATTATTCAGTGGAGTCCAAGGTACTGCACGAATGCTTTCGGCAGAACATAGGGCATCCATATAGCGCCGCAATAAGAGAGTAGGGAACGATGCCGAAGCAACGCTGCTGGGCAACCATTACGGCGCTACTAGTCACGTATATCGATCGACGCAGGCGTCATCTCTAGCATGCCATCAGCCTACTTCTGGCAGGAACTTGCCCGTACCCGACTATAAAGCAGAACTCGCATACGGGTCTCGTTGTTCTGGGAGCGTTCCCTCAAGCAGAAACAGGTCAGGCGGCGGCGGCTTAACTCGCAACTTTGCTTCGACCCGGTGCCACAGTCAGACATAATATTCAGAGCATTCGAAGCTTACAACACCTCAAGCTGCATCTGAAGACACAGCAAAAGGTCAGAGACGAATCTTGGGAAACGACCGTTACACGGATAATGGCCGCATACGTGGGAAATATTGGGAAGCAATGCAAACGAAGCACGCGCATGCATGGAAAAGACATAGAACCAAACCCCAACAAGAGTATCGACAGCCGTCTAGTGGCCACGGAATGGCAAGCCGATACAGCCTGCTCCGCAACACACTTGCACCTGAAACGGCTGCCTACGAACTACTCATATGCAGACACATATATGCAAACTAGATATGAATGCATGTCTCGGTCAACAGACTGAAGATCCGGGATGAGCCGGGAAGCGGTGGCGTTGCTAACAAGAAGAACAACAAACAACAGGGAGCTTGGTGGAATATATTGGTGAAGTATTATACACGTATAAAACAAGTAAAATACTATACGTAGAGGACTACTGCGTTGTACTTACAAAAAGCTCCATAAATATAATTACAATGTACTCCAGTCCCTCAGAAGTTATTCTTAATTTATTAGAAATGCTAGAAGATTGCTAATGCTGGGTAAAGTTATTGCCCATTTATAAAGTGGGCCTTGATGAAACAACTGTGCTCTGTGAGGACCTTAATGTCCCATCGAGAAATCGAACAACGTTAGAATAGGCTCACTTATCAGCACCTTAGCGTCCAGCATTATCTGGGTGAACTCCAAAGCTAAGAAACCCAACCCACGTAGCTCCGCAAGGAAGGTTTACGATGGATATATTTGCCACAAATGCCCAGGCATGATAACACCACATACAAAGCTTCGCAAATAAGTACTCTCGCCTTTGGTATCAGACGACTCCTTTACAACCTTTCAGCTGTAATAGCGCTTGCAGTACATCATCAGGCAGCAGGACGAAGGCAGCAACGGCTAAACGCTATGATTGAATTAACTTACGCTTACTGAAGCTAATGCAAAAAGTTCTCTCTGTCCATGGTACGCTGTATGTCGAAGTCTATGCAACACAAATACAAAATCTTATACTACACAGCGTGCGCCCCCTACTGCTTCCTAAAAAACTCCCTCCTTCAGAAAATACTGGTCTCTGAAATAATACATGATTCAGATGTAGATCGTAGCAAAGATCGCACAAGACAAGCAACTTAGAAAGTCCCAGCTTCATGCACACAAATGGTTACGCTTCGACACGCGCCGAACAAGTAGCTTGTCCAGTATTACCTAAAAGGCTAGATAGATTTTTTCAACACAAGTCACCAATTCTTCTGCGATCGTTGGTTGTACCCCGATGTATGTTTCTGTACCAAAAAAATTCTGGGACCAACATCGGCGCTAAGCGACTTCTTTTACTGCTTGATTCGTTGCTTTCTCTCTCTCTCTCTCTCTCTGACGAACTTGTAAAGACCTGCTTGCCTAAAAAATGGAAAAGCGGGCTCTTGAGTGTGAAAGCACCAAAAGCAAAAAGAGACTCAATGGTACCTTCGTGGGATAGCAAAGAGGGGCGCTAGTAACATAAGTTTATCTTTATTAATAACATGTCGGCTGGAAAATTTCTTAGACGACACCGGGTGCTTGCCAGGGCTGCAACACTCTGGCTTCGTCTAAGAAAACTCTACTCGTTTTGGTTTTAGGCAAAGGAGTCAATTGATTATGACTTGCGCGCTCTCCTTCTCAACAGCATTCAAATGGACCTCCGAGGTTATCGAAACCTTTTCTTTGCTGTTCTCGTAGACTGGAAAGCGGCTTTCGATACAGCGACATAAATAATAATCCTCGTTGGCGTCGAGAAGTTGGCGTCATGTTTTACTAAAGCTATAACAGGCTGTAATACAGGATGGATTTGTAAGCCTCGATAACGAGGCAACTGAGCACATCCCAAGTTATCAGACTACAACGGGTCGTACAGGGCGATTACCTCAACCCCCTGTTGTTCTCAATATTGGTATTCCGATATGGCCACTCTCCAGCACACCTACGTATGCCGGTGAACTCGTCCTCTGCTCTCGGAGTCGACTTTACCTGCAGCAGTCGCTTTCCTCACTGCCAAAGTTTGTTGACCTTAGCAATGTATCAAAAACTAAAGCGACAAAACCTCGCTGCGAAGGCGGGCTTGCGCCAAAAATATGAATTGAAATCGTTTTGTCAACACAAGCATTAGATTTTCCTAACCTTCTGAGGAAAGAGGTCGCGAGCGGTTTTGCCATTGTAGCCTAGAGCCTCATCGGTTGTGTGCTGGACGTCGCTCTCAACCTTTTTAATTTAAAGATTGCACCGACCGCTGTGTACGGGATACTTGTCACAAGGCCCCACTTCTGAAAATTAAACTTGAAAGTACTCTCGACAAAATAAACGTCTGCTTTCTAAAACGTGAGTTAGTACACCACTGAACTAGCACCAACCGGCTTGTGTATCTGTTCGCCTTGAAACCACACTTTGCGGAAAACCTCGGGGCAACTTAGGCCTTACAGAAAACGGTGGCCTTCAGCAATCATCTTGTTGATCGAAAGTATAAGTTTGTTGATGTAATTGGCGTTTTTGTGATACTAGAGCGATGGCCCTAATTATTGAAAGGGTGCAGGTTACAAAAGCAGGTACTCTGTTACCGGTTTTGCAATACATGGATTTCAGATGAAGTTATGTACACGAAATGGGTTTCGTGAAACAACGACCGTGTATAAATGCAAGCAATGCACGATCTGTTCATCTCCAACAATCTACGAGAACGATACAGCTAACGAAAGTGATGTAGGAAAACAAACCTGTAAACAAATAATGTAATACAAACATGTGTATGAACCAAATGCTGGTTGATAAATAATTAAATAAAATCTATGAGTACAGCCGCACATACTCTTACATACACGCAAATTCACAAGTTCAATTAAAAGTGCACTTAACAAGCTTGACTCTTTTTCATCATTATCTAACCTATAAAGCCTACTGAAAATGTTATCGTTGTTGGTAAATTGTTGTTGACTCTATTATTTTTCTGTGTCTCGTATAAGTATTTTGCAGCAGGGTATAATAGTGACTGCAGCACAAATTGCAACAGCGGCAGAGGTCGGGTGGAGGGGTCGGAGGCGCCAGTACCAGCTAGCAGCTGGCTTTCGTGCAAAGACAAATTTAACGTCCACCTACCCCAAGATCTCGAACTTTGAGAGTATCTCAAAGAGACCGAGCAGCGGGAAGATCTACGGATGGTGAAGGAAAAATAGAAGAGAACGACAACGAACAGATGGATACGGCGGGCAGCGAAAAGACGAAAACCTAACAAGGCGAAGAGCGACAGAGAGCGAGAGAGAGAACAAATACGTGGAAGAAAAAGGAGAAGAAGAATTCAAAAAAAAGAATAAGAAGAAGAAGCAAAATAAATGTGCTGGACCGAGCAGCCGGCCAGGTCATGACTGTCCCTGAAACTGGACCCTGCGGCGAGTCGCACTGCACCGGCTGGCGAGCTCTTGGCTTTGGCTGGAGCCCATGGTCCCCGAACAAGTAGAAAGGCGAGAGAGACAAATCCACCCGTGGTGGATTTTGCTAGCCTTACTCGAAGGGCCAGAAAGATAACATGATAGCAAAAGCAAACGGAGGCAGGAAACACAGCAAAAATAGAGAGAAATAAAGGGGGTAGCGGGAGTGAGTGAGTGAGAGAGAGAAACAAAGTTGGGGGAGGCGTAACCGGCGAAAAAAGCAAATGCGGAGAATAAAAGGCCGAGCAATTGGCCGCGGTGGAGAGAGATGAGGAAAAGAGATGAGAACAAGACACATTGAGGAGATACTAGGCAGAATAATTACGGCTTCATTAATACAACTACTGCTCACTACTCGTCCTCCTTCGGCCGTCGTCTTCACGTTGTATGTAGTTGCTGTTGTTGTTGTCGCCTCTGTCGCCCTGTCGTCCTGCACTGCCTACTTCTTGTTCGAAACCTCTATGTTTCTGCAGAACCCTCTGCAGAAACTCTCTGCTGTTGTAGCAATAGCAGCGGTAAAGCAGTACTATTGATGTAGTCAGTACTACTACGACTACTAAAGTTTAAAGTTTTCGGGCTGACCCTCAGCCAAGATTTAAGGTCCACGGAACTGTTTTTCACATTGCCTCGTAGACGGACCCCCATAAATACAAATGTGCAACGGTGGGGTTCGAACCCGCGCACCTAGGTGTCTCCTCCGGTTGCGAGGCGGGGACTCAATCCACCACGCCACCGGGCTCGACATGACTACTTTTTTTTTTTTTTTTTTTTTATTATTGAATGTATGTTACAACCATTTCCAACGGAACTACCTTCGTTTTACTTCATTGAAAATTGAGGTTCTTCTATGCACTCCGTTCATAGCTGATCCCTTCTAGTGTTGGTTTTCGGCCGTCGTTCCATCTCTTGGTCGCCTCAACCTCTCAGCTCGCTGTCGTTCCAGTTCGATCTTTCTTCTCATTACACGTTCCACCAGGAGCATGCCCTGCTCCCATTTGGATTCGTCCTCCAGCATAGCGGAGACTAGGTCTGTCACCGTCATGTCTGAAGAAGTCGACATGACTACTACTACTACTACAACTACTACTATTGCTACAAATACTACTCTTAGTGCTCTGCTCTTACTGCGCCTACGGGGTGGTGGCCCGGGCGACCACCACCACCACCACTCACAACCTACGCTGTTTCGGTTACAATAACTTTTCTACCGCTGCTGCTGCTGCCGCTGCTGCAGTAGTTCGGTTGTGCTACTCTGGCAGCGGGGGTCGCCTTCGAATTGCAAACTCTCACTTAAATAGCGGCAATAGCTATCTGCGCCGAGTCGAGGGACGATCGGAAAGAGGCGTCGTCGTCGTCGTCGGCCGCCGGCGGCGGCGGCGTCCGACGACCCGCTCGTGGTGCTGCTTGGGGGCGGACGAGAGCAGATGGAATATTAAAGAGATTCCGCTACTTGCGCCACTACAGCGCTTTACTACGCGAAAGTGCATAATAGTAATAATAATAATAATAATAATAATAATAATAACGATCGTGCGAATACGCCCGCTACCGCATCCCTGCCAGCTGTACTTGTCTCTCTCTCACTCTCTCTCTCTCCACTAATGCTCTGTCTACTCTGCGTTTCTCTTTGTGCCTCGTTCTGGTAATTTTGCTTCCTCCGTCTCAGTGTATGTATGTATATGTATATATATATATATATATATATATATATATATATTATATATATATTATATTTATATTTATATATCTGCGTAGGAAATTTCAGAAAATATATATATATATACATATTTTCTCAAATTTCCTCGCGAAATGTTGTGAATTATTTAGAGGTTCGTTTCTTCGGCGGCACCGGCGACAGGCCCTCGGGGCAGCAACGGGTCTTCAGTGTGACCAACCACTGAAGACGAGATGACCAGGCCAGACTGGTCATACTAAGCTCGGTCAGCCTCAGTCGGCATCGGCGGCGATGGCGGAAACAGTAACAGCAGCAGCACCAGTAGCCGTGGTAATAATTAAAGCTGACCTAGTGCTAGCGCATATGTCCGAGTCGTACTTGCAGTTAAAACAGTTCGACACGCAATATAAGCATATGCAAAGGACAGGCTCCTAGGCTGCTCAGATCAGCGAGACCAGCGTGGGGTATAGCATATCGACATCTCGCTCTCCGATTGCCCTCCGATACGAGATCTGAGGGAACGCCCATCACTCAGGGGGCCCGCGGCAAAGAGGCCGCTTGGGTGGCAAGAGTGGAGGGCTGAGGACCTGAGGGCCGAGGGGAGAACCACAGGAAAACAAGACTTTGACTTGAATCTCCCGATCCTGCGTCTGCACCCCATGTCGTTGCAGATCTGCCTCGTTCTTTCATTGCGTTCATAGCAGTTAAGCGTTGTTGCAATCGATGTCCTTTATCTGTGTGCATCTACGTATGCAATACGTAGCACTAAATATATATATATATATATATATATATATATATATATATATATATATATATATCCTATCTATATGGCAATGTAAACATACATTTGAATGTGTAGAGTGTTCAATTTCAAATGCTGCATAGAACGATATGATACAAAACTTCTTATTAACTATATACAGCAAGAACCGTCAAACGGGCGCCGTTTATTTGCGCTATAGCGTTACGTTTCATTTCCACCCATATCCGATTAAAGTCCAGTCCGCCATACACCCTGTTCAAATTAGAAGCCTTGAATTTGAGAAAGTGAGCGGTTCGAGATGTGAATTCAATATCGTTTGACTAAGTTTATGATTTTATTACAAAGCTACTAGTGTTCTCCGTCAAAATGGCACTAGTTGACTCATGTGAAATGCAAAGCGTTGACTCGCAAACGCTTCGTCTCATCGTTTTATGCACTTCAGGGCACGCAAATTTCTGCTCCTTATCGCGCCGGTATAGAGGCATACTAAACGGATGGGCAATAGTTATAATATATATATATATATATATATCTTTTGAATTTGTTCACTGATACGCTTAGTCGGCCATAACCTGCACTACCTAATGTGCCTTAAACGGGAATACTTATTTCTTATTTTGTATACGATTATTTTGTTTTGAACATAAAGAAGTACCTGTTGTCTAGGGTTAAACGTATTGATTATGCAAATGACTTAAAATCCTAGTACAGTTTTCCTTGCATGAGCATGCACCATCTAATAACAGAGATAAACTTATCTAATAAAAGTAGTAATATCTAATAATAGGCGAGTTTCTGTTATGTTTGATAGTAATTTACAGATAGAGACAGAGCCGTGGAAAAGGCAGAATACGCCAGAACGTGTTGCCAGATTTCCGTGACGTTACGTTTCGTTCAGCTTCAATTGCCATTGATCTGTCAGAAGGTCCAGCAAGACCTTCTCTTACAAATAGATAGGCAGGGAATGAAAATATACACGTATCCAGTATGCGTAAATATCTATATGCTGGCAGATATGTACGAATGTGTCTGCAAATGGCTGCATATGTACGAGTGGGTCTATCTCTCTCTCTCTCTCTCTGCACGTATGTATGACAGTAGTAGGAAACCGCCGCCATGGGACGAGGCTGATTCATCTCCAATTCACATCCCGTCACTTGAGGACCTTTGGGGCCAATCGAGCTTCCTCTTGCGGCAATGCCCACACGTAAGCCCGCTTGCACTTAATGCCCGTCGAGGGTCCTTGAGATCAGGGTCCTCCTCAAGGCGACATCAGGCCGCACGGCGTTTGCTTCAGACAGACTGCGACGCATTGCACGTTCCCTCTCTCTCTATTGCGTTCTTCCTCTCTATCTCTCTCTCTCTCTTCTCCCTCTCGCAGTCTCTATGTTTCTCTCGTTTTCGATCAGCTATTACCATTGCTGAGCACGACATGTATGATTCCATAAATTCGGCCCGCTAGTAGCATGCCGCGTACAGTGACGGACGGACGCACGCACGCACTCGAATGAACCAGCAGACTTGCGGGTCTTGAGCATCAGCATCACCACAGCAGCAGCAGCAGCAGAGCCTGCAGCAAGGTGTAAATCGTAGCCCTTAGACGACAAACATACGTAGTGGACGAGGCCGACAGAAACATATCCACCGATGTAGGAGGGCGTAGGAGGCTACAGAAAAAGCCTAGGACGTGGACGTTAGTGGCTGAGCAGGGATATCGTATGCTAACTCGCTCAGATGTCCGCCTTGCCGCCGCCTTCTCACATGCAATAACTAACGACGTTCGACATTCGCCGCGCCGTTAGAGACAGGCGGGATTCGGCCAGAGCCAGGGGTGAGTGGGCTACCTTGTGCTGTTCCGATTACGACCACGTAATGTTACGACAACGACAACAACAACAATAACACCAAACACTGCTATTACATAACTACCACTTAAACTATAAGCTGGTACGACTACTAATACTACTACTTCTCGTAGACAAAAATATGGGCTCACTTGAGCTAAAGCGAAAAAACCACCGTATGCCTACGACGTATAGATGCAAAATACAACCCGATATGAATCGAACGTGTTTTCCGCAGCAATCGTCAATTTCAACGTCGAAGGACAATGCGCTCAGTAATACAGCTGCGCAACAACAACAACAACAACGAGAATAACAGTAAATGTTGTTAGGTGACAGCACGTCAGCCCTAGAAGTGGCTACTCGGACGCTCTTTCTGGGCAACGATGCTGTCCGTTTTGATCAGGATATAATGTATCTCCTAGTGATACTAGTGTGGCCAGTCAAGATCTGACGCTAGACCAGATATAAGGCGGCTTTGCAGGCTGCAGTGCGTTGTCATGATAAGCATACTGCAACCTCCGGAGGCTGGGGGCAGCTGCATGAGAACCGAAACGCTTTTCCCCCCGACCCCGAACAGCTACAGACTGCAGACTAAGAAAGATCCACAGCCTCAGCAGAGGTAATAATACCTTAACCTGCCAACCAGCGTGTGTTTGGCATTCGGCAACCGCCGAAGTAGCAACAACAACAGCAGTGTTAGCAACAACAACGTTCGTCGTAGCAGCAACAGGAGTATTAGGAACAACAACAACAACAACACGAGTAGCTAAACGAGAGCCATCGCAGCGCCTTAAGCTTCGCCGTCGACTCCCCAAGCACTCTCAGTTTGTCTCGGCAGGATTGGCAGTGGAGTACAGGCATGTTGTTGGCAGGTTAGTTTGACGCTAATATGACAAACACAACACAGCTGCTGCAGCGGCAGCAGCAGCAGCAGCAACACAATCGTCGTCGATGATTGCAACAACGACAACAACAACAACAACAACAACAACAAACACAACAACAACAACAACAACGACAACGACAACGACAACAGCGAACACAACAACAACAACAATACGTTTAGATACGGGAATCGGAACACTCACAATGGCAACAACAGTGGCTCCTCCGCTGGACCTGCGTTAGCGGAGCTACTACTACTACGAACGCCACGGTGGTGCTACAGGTGAACAATTGCGGTGGCTGCCTACCTGCGCACTCACTACATTACTTAGCGGTCGTATCCTTTTTCCTGCCTGGTCCTCGTGGCCATGCAGCACCATCACCCGCAGCGGTTCAAGGAGCAGCACCCGCAGCTGAGCTGTCGATGATGGGGTGGGTGGGGTTCGGGGGTGTCATCATTCCTTGTCCTCCTCGTGGAAATCGCGGCCGAAAGAGGAGACCAAAAAGAAGACGACGAAAATAAAGAAGAAGAAGAAGAAGAAGAAAAAGAAGAATGAGACGACGAGGAACAAGAAAAGCAACCGCTGTGGGTCGCAAAAACAGAAAGGCGAATAACAGCCGGCTACGACGCCAACGATGACAACGAACGACGTCCGCCGAACGATAGCTCGGCTCGATGCCAACGACAAGGACGACAGGATATGTATCGTGCGATATCGGAGATGAACAAGGCAACACGATACCGGCTGGATTGGCTTTACTCAGCTCTCTTGCACCACAACCATCACAAGGCTGTGTCGCGGCGGGGGCTTTTGGGACGACATGGGGACATATCCTAAGGGACAGGAATGCTGCTGGGACGAACAAAAAAGGGCAGAAAGAAGACGATGAAAAGTAAGTACAGAAGGGCAGGAGAGGAAAAATAGGTAGAAGAATGAAGACATAAAGTATAGAAAGAAAATAGAGAATACTGACGAGAAAGAAGGGAAACAGCAATGAAAGAGAGAAATATGATAACGAAAAAGTGAATAAGCAAAAGGAAAACATGCAAACAAAAATCAGAGAAAAGGGGGCAACAAAACGAGGGAAAAGAAGGCGACGGAGAAACACGGGGAGAAGAAAAGGACAAGGAACGGGAAAAATAAGCAGAAGCAGATAAAGAAAAAGTAAGCAAACACAACGAAGAAAAACAGGAGGAATAGAAATGAGTCTCCATCTCGTTCTCTCTCCTTTTACAACAGTATGAACCGATCATATTCGTAGGATCGTGCCTTTATCGCGATCCTTATATATATATATATATATATATATGTATATATTTATATACCTGTTGCGACTTGCTGCCGCTGCTGCTGTTGTCGTTGTTGTTGTTATACTTAGTCAAAAGCTGTTGTTACTACTGGGGCGGCGGTAGTGGTAAATGCCGGCCGCCTGTGAGGGCTTGCACACGGCGCACACACAGCGATAACAGCAACAACAACAACAACAAAAACTACAACAACAACAACAACGGCAATACGAACAACGCCAACATCAGTAGTGGAAATAACGGCGGCGGCGGTGGCAGCAGCACCAGCGACAACAAATGCAACAATAACAACACTATCAGCAACAGCAAGAACAACAACAATAGCAGCAGCGGCAGCAGCAACAAAAACAGCAATCACTCGTTCTACACGCGAACTAGATAGCTTGCTCTTTACTAAGGACAGTTCCGCCCTATCAGATTTCGTTCGTTGAAGAGGTTGGCTGTGTTGGTAAGGATAGCCTCCACGTCGCCTCCATCACGCCCCCCGCCGCCTCTCTTCCGCCTTTCCTCCCAAATACACGAGTATTCGTCGCCAGCTTTTGCGTACCTATCTACCTATATAGAAGTGATGGTGGTGGTGGTGGTGGTAGGGCAGGCAATAAACAACTAGGCGCCAGAAATGATGACGCCGAGAGAGTGGCTGGCTGGTAGGCTTGCGGTGGTTGTTGTTGTTGTGGTTGTTGTGGTTGTTGTCGTCGTTGTCCGTAGTGTACACGTCGTAAACTCTGCACCCCCCTCCATCGTGAAACTCGTAGCAAGTTGCATGCCAATTTGTATCTTCCGTCAATATGCTTGTGTTGTTTTACTATGATTCTACTACATCCTGCTCACTTCTCTGTGTATCTACACATGCTTACATGTATGTAGGCGTGTGTACATATTTGTATACATTACACACTTGCAATTGATGTGAGCTTACAATAGATGGACACCTTAATGCATTGTATACGAATGAGCTAACTGCACTAATATTAAATTATATATATATATATATATATATATATATACATATATACATATATACATATATACATATATACATATATACATATATACATATATACATATATACATATATACATATATATATATATATATATATATATATATATATATATATATATATATATATATATATATATACAAGCTTGCGGGAATGTTCAGTATTTCTACTCGAGTAGAGTATGCAAAGCGCACACGATTTCGATTGTAGTGCCAATCTGTCTCTCTATGGCCGTGCTTTCTGTGTGCTTCGTCTCGGTACCGTCTGGGTGAGTAGGCCAAACGGTTTGTCCGTACACACGATCATATTCAGTGTCTTCACTTCTTCAATTTGCCATGCAACCGGTGTACTCGAGCCACCGGCCGGTACCGGCAGCTGAGTCCGCCAAACATCTCGAGGGACCTACTGACGAACGTGGCCGGGCCTCGAGGGACGCCGGATTCGAACATTATCACGCGTCTGCTGCATGCGGACGCCAGCGTCGGCGGATTGATTGGAAAACAGATAGATCCACCTTGAGAAAATCGGGCAAATACTTAACAGCAGCCGCCGCCTTCTGCAAAGAGTAGGCAGAAATTGTGCCCGCTCCGCCCCTAGCGCCCTAGCGCGAGCAATTCTACCACTGCCGACAAACTGAGGCTCTAGGTAAATAATTTTCAGTCCTTCCAGTCAGCGACGAACTTATGTCCGCACGAGAAGACCAACTATGTGGCTGGCTGGCTCGCTCATTTTTCATCAGCTCTCTCGGCAGGCAGATCCTCTACTCGGCTGCAATTTTTAAGCAGTCAACCGAATGAAGAATGTATCCTTGGCAGACGTTCCCGCAACGGTCTCAGTGGGAAAACTCGGCGCTGCTGCTGAACTTAACTGCACGACCGTACGACTTGACGGCCGAACATAGTGTCGACCGTTAGGACACCGGGCCACCTTGGCTGTTCAGCTTGAGACGTGCCACCCAACAACGACAGTTGCATGCGCCTGGGTTGAACAACATACGATATATATATATATTATATATATATATATATATATATATATATATATATATATATATATATATATATATATATATATATATATATATATATATATATATATATATATATATATATTTATATTTATATATATAAATTTATATATAAATATATATATATATATATATAAATATTTATATCAAACAACAAACACACCCCTACCAAATGCAATTACTTCCCGTAATAATAATAATAATCATAATAACAATTTATATTATTATTACTGCTAACGAACTAGAAATCCAGCATAAGTCCAACCCAATCTTAGCATTATTTGCTAGATGCTGCGTGGCCCTGTCTTCGGCCCCGACAGGAAAAGTGCGAATCAATCAAACTCACCAATGGGCCTACCGATGTCATTCAAAAACGCAGACATATACTACTATATACTGTCCTTAATAATGAGTTTAGTTTCAGACGTAAATGCTCATATCACCTGATTATAGGTCTCGATTCGGCGTTACTGCGCCAGTACCGCGTTATGCGTAACGCAGATGCGTCTCTGTTATCCATTTAGCAACAGCAAAGTACAAAACGACAGCATTTAATGCACAAAACGGCAAACCGAGGAAACAACACGGTTGATATCTACCTGCGAGTGCCGCCGTATGAAGCAGGGATCGCGCCATTTCCAATCTCTGCTAGTGCGTATGGATGTTGTATGTTGATACAGATTGTTAGTAGTGGCGTTCGCTGTCGTTGTAGTGTTGTGTTTAGTATTGTCGTTGTTTCAGAAAATCGGGCGCTACGGATGCCTAGCGCGGGGTATCGGTTCTGATCAGGACAGCGCTGAGTATGGTGTGGAACGGTTGAGTAACCAGTCGGCGATATCGCATCCACATCGCCGAGACACGACACGCCAACTGCAGTCTGCGTACGCAGTGGTTTCTGACTCTCAAGTGCACACGTGGTTTCTGACGTACAAGCGCCGAGTAGTATTATAGCTTATCTGGATCGCAGAAAGGATGACTTTCACGATACTTCATAAAACGGGGCTTTAATAGAAGAAGAAGAGACCGAAACCGCCCGAAACCTCTCTCTTTGTAACTAATGTCCGGTTAGTGTGTACAGACGTTAAAAACAGCTGTAACGCGTTAGGTTTGACGCTGATTGGCGATGTTTCTACAGCTGCTGCTGTTGGTGTGGTTGAATTTTTTTTGCGTCATCTCTCTGATGATCCTTTAATTTAGCGTTATTGCAGCTGTGTCCGTCTCATTATTTCGTGCCGTTAAGTACTGTTTTGTTTCTGTTCATTATTGTTAATCATTCTGTCTCTAAGGTGCTTTTTTTGGTGTCGTTGTTGTTGTTGTAGTATTGCGGTGCGGCTATTCGCGCATTAGATATTACTTGTAGAGGGAAAAAGGACGGGAAATAGAACATGACACAGCTAGAGAAAGGCAAAACTGCGGTCGAGAACTATTTCAACCCTGTGTCGCCGGTCGACAAGTCAAATGCCGCAGCCACACTAACCCCTTGACTGGCACAGGAGTGCACCACAAACTTCGGGGGGACTGGTGGCATCAATAAATAGCGGTCGCGAAACAACCTACTTTTTTGTTTCCGAGACTTACTCTCCAGAGCCATGTGATAGGAACTTTTGAGGGGACTACAATAGGGAAACCGGGGTCCGGAGGAGTTTAGGAGAGGCGGCGGCTACAGAACGAGCCAGTGCTACTAACCGCGCTCAGGAAGGCTACAGCGCACATCATGGCTGTCAAGTACATTCGACAATTGACGTATAATTAGTTAACGCCATAGTGGCTGCTGTCCAACTGTTCAGCGCGTTCTGAGCATTCCCCCAACTAGTGTGCTATTCATTACAGCGTTGTGAACGTTGTCCTCGATACCCGGTCCTCCCTCCTGCACCAACGTCGGGATTGAACATTTGGATTGAACAAGCTAGAGGTACAGTGGTGTTTGTAGAAGTGACAGCAAAATCGAGCTAATATGGGTCTAGTCTAAATAGTCCCGTTGACTTTTAGGCACAACGGTACGCGTTCGAAAACGGAAAAGAACCGATTATAGTGGTAACGCGTCGTTTAAGACACACCAGCAACAGTTTAAGCTGTGCAGAAAAACAATCGGAATCTCCGGATTTTGAACGGCAGTCACAGAAGCAGAGTGTCCGTGGCCTATGACAGCCAAATCTGGGTCAAATCCTTTGGGGCAAAAAAGATCACAGGAGATACGCTGAGTTTTGCGCATAGAATAACAGGGACGATTTTGTGCCCATACATACAAACATACACACACATATATATATATATATATATATATATATATATAAATATATATATACAGTGTTTCACGCAAACTTTAGTTGAGACACGATGGCAGGATATCCACGGCCAGAGGGCTGTTCTTAATGACGATCAAACTCTACATAAGAGCACGTTCCCCAACAGGGGGACGGTCTTTCCAACCCCCCCCCCACGTGCCCCCCCGCATTCGGTCAAACGTTTCATCGTTGAACCAGTGAACTGACCTGGACTAGCGAAGAATATCGTTGTTGTCGTGATTGGCAGCAGCACCAGTGACACGATGGCTACCAGAAGCGACGTCGGCCCCGTCACAATGCTGGCCGCCGTGGTTAATGTCCGGCCGATGGTGGCACTTGTAGGAGGGGTTCTGACACTCATCCTCATCATCCTTGACCTCGTCGTCTTCCACGTGACCGCGTGCATCATCGACCGTCGCACGTAGTCAGGACCAGGACGTCACCACGGCTTGCGCCGCCGCCGCCGCCGCTGCTGCTGCTGAAGCTGAAGCTGCAGGAAAGCAGCAGCAACAGCAACAACAACAGCCACAGCCGCAGATGCACCTCACTGTGCTGTGACCTGGTCGGCCTGACGAGCTTTTTGAGCTTTTGAGCCTCTTACCGTCGTCACCACCACCACGACCGCCACCACCACATGCTGTAGCGGTCGTGAAGCACCTTCCCGCTGGAGGCCTGTAGAAGAATCACGGCCAATCACGGCTATCACGGGCTACCACGTTATCGGCTATCATGGGGTACCACGATCGCGGCTATCACGGGCTACCACGATCGCGGCTATCACGGGGTACCACGATCGCGGCTATCACGGGATACCACGATCACGTTGATAACAACGCCGCCTACGGATCGATGATAGTGATATAACTCAGTGGTTTTGGCAGAACGACAGACGTTAACATTGCCCCGGGGGAGCGAACGCGACGGCACCGCCAGCGCCTGTGCAGTTGCTGCAGTTCTCCTTCTTCTGCTAACGGCCGCTGTCACACTCTGTTCCTGTGTAGAAAGACTCTATTGCCAGTACTGACGCGAACGTAGTACGTAGATGGTGATGACGATAGTGATGGTAACAATGCTTTTGTTGTTGTTATTGTTGTTGTTGTTATTGTTGAGGACGATGCTTCCGCTGGTGATAGCGAAAACGAGAGGTTAGACCTCCTCATCTACTGGCGGCGGCAGCAGATTGTTTCTTCAGTACACTCGAGATTTTGGCGGCAATTCTGAGTCGTGGGTCGTGACATCGATCGACCTAAACGACAACGACAACAACGATTATAACAACAACTGCGAATGCAACAGCTGCAGCAGGAGCAGCAACAACAACTGAGCAACAAAATCGAATCACAGCAATCAAAAAACAACAACTGCAATAACAATAACGATAAACACACTCGCACACACGTAGATACCCGACGCGTGGCGCACCAAAGCACCAAAACACTATTCACTTGAAGGCGCACCTATCCGTTGTATCCGTATACGTGGATGGGTATACGGACGTATGTATATAGGCAGACAGGTACGAAAGCACACGTTTGGCTGCCGAAATTCATCGGTGGCGGCGCCGAGATTCGCTGCTCCTGATCCTCCTGGCACTTGAGCTTGATTAAGTTGTATCCAGTTGTTCTTCGTTGTTGTCGTGGTTGTTGTTGTTGTTGTTGTTGTTGTTGTGATGACAAAGCAACTCCTGATGGTCTGCTCCTGTCACTCACTGAAGCGCTAATTCTCACACACCTCTCTATCCACCACGCACCAAGTAATCGCAAGCGCACGTAAATCCGCTGCAGCACAGCCCGAATGACAGGCACACCTTCGTCGTCGACATATGAGGTTCATATGCATAACCGCATGTTGTCGTTGTTGATGTTGCTGTTTTTGTTGTTGTTGTTACTGTTTTTGTTGTTGTTTCTGTTTTGTTGTTGCTGTTGCCGTTTTTGTTGCACAGTTAGAAATGTACACGCAATCCACCTATCTGCAGCAACATTTCAAACTACCGCACAGGAGCCTGCGCGACACCGGACTTCCTTGCTGGCTGGCTGGCTTGCGTGTTTATTTAGGTTATCGCGTTTATTCGGCAAATCTGCCACTCTGACACGGGACACGGCCACAAGGAGGATACCGGACAGCACAGATATGCACGACAAGAAAGCCTCGAACCACACAGCACCTTGTCTGGATGTCTCGGTTGCCGGTTGCTGCCGATACCAGGCCGATGATACCTCTACTCGTCTCGCATCTCGTCCACGATAGAAGCACGTCCAGCAGATGTTTCTCTGATGACGGAATTTTGTGGGTTGCCCTTGGGGCCAGACCAGAGAGGGCAAAGGCTGTGTTCCTTGGCGGCTTGGCAGAGGAACACAGAGGATTTCCGATGTTACTTCACTTGTCCCCTCTTCGAACACGACTGGCCTTCGTTGACAAACACTTGTGACACATCCGCCCCGGATTCCCGTACCTCGCCCGGAATCACAGACGTGCCAATCAATCAACGCATGCCACGGCCAAAGCTGTACGTTGTTGCTGTTGTTGTTATTGCTGTTGCTGTTTTATCCATAATCCAGCCATGTTGCTGGGCTTAGGTTGGTCTGTTGTTGTTCTTGTTGTTGTTGTGGTCGTTGTTGCTGTCAATCAATTAACCAACCGACCAACCATCCATGAGTAGCTTATCCAGCAACGCGGTTTTGGTTCGCGGGCATGCGGTCGTGTTGGATCGTTGTCTTGCTGTTGTTATTCTTGTCCTAAACGTAGAATAATAGTTGGGCCGTGGGCTCTGTTTCGCGTTTCGCGCGGTCACAATACCACGACCATTACTGGTAGGCGACTGAGGGCTGCGCACATGTACGGACCGGCTGAATCTGACCACCGACGTAGATCACCCGTCGTCAACGACGGCCACTGCCAATCTGACTAGTGTAGCTCCTCTGGAAACGGTGCGTTCGACGGGGAGAGAGAGAGATGTCGAGGGAGAGGAGGAGTCGGAGGAGGAGGAGGAGGAGGAGACAGGGGGAAGGGAGGAGGCAGGGGGAAAAGGGACGGGGGGGACAGGCAGAAGACGACGACGACGACGACGACGAAGAAGAAGTAGGAAAGGGAGAAGAAAAGAAGAAGTAGAAGAGATTGAGGTGGTCGTCGGCGGTGGTGGTAGTAGCGGCGGCGCCACTACCGCTGCCGCCGCCACGATAGCAGCGCTGCGAGCGATGCCAGCGCCCCCGTGGCAGAGAGCCGAACTAAGAAGCTACACAACGACCACGACGACCTCAGCAACAATAACAGCGACAGAAAACAATAACGATAACAACAACTACACAAACGACAGACGACAAAAACAACAACAACAACAACAACAACAATAGAAACAACAGCAACGACAAAAATAGAAACAACAGCAACGACAAGAATAGAAACAACAGCAACAACAACAAGAATAGAAACAACAGCAACAACAACAACAAGAATAGAAACAACAGCAACAGCAACAACAACAACAACAACAACAACAACGACGACGACAACGACAACGACTACAACAACAACAACAACAACAACAACAACAACAACAACAACAACAACAACAACAACAACAACAACAACAACAACGACGACGACAACAACAACGACAACAACAGGCGATAAAAACAGCAACAACATCAACAGCCACAACAACAGACAACAACAACCACAGGCGACCAAAACAACAACAACATCAACAGCAACAACAACAACAATGACAGACAACAACAGGCGACAAAAACAACAACAACGACAACAACAACAACGACGACGACGACAACAGGCGATAAAAACAGCAACAACATCAACAGCAACAACAACAATGACAGACAACAACAGGTGACAAAAACAACAACAACATCAACAGCAACAACAACAATGACAGACAACAACAGGCGATAAAAACAACAACAACGACGACAAGAACGACAGACAACAACAACAACAACAACAATGTACAGCACCAACTGCGGAGGTAGTGAACACGGTGGTAGCGATACCAAAAACCGTCAATTAGGTATATGCTGGCAGCGATGAAGCAATGACAACAGAAACGACAACCACAACACCGCCGACAAGAGCAACAACAAGAACAGCTGCAGCAACAACAGCTTGTAAAATGTGCTTGTACTGATTTGTATTTCTAAAAATGCATTTGTATAAAGCTCAATCATGCATTTTTCTGTAGTTATTGGAATCATAAGGCTACGTGCGCGCGCAAGAACGTGAATCTGCTAGCAGTGGCGATACAGAAAAACTCGACGAGTTTAACCGCTGATCAGTGCATCTTATTCTATCCGATTTGAGGTCGAGTGGCTCTTATCATAATCGAGGGGAAAACAACGTGTGGTGGACCGGGGGGGGAGGGGGCGTACAGGGCATCAGGGGCAATCTGCTGAAGCTGGTCGTTTGCGCTTGTCGAATTTTGATCTCGACTACGATGACAACATACAACGACAACAACAACAACAACAGGCGACCACAACAACAACAACAACACAACACAACAACAACGATGAGGACGACGATCTCTCTGAGAGACAGCGCAAGACATCATCAAAACACGGCGCTGGGGAGCCGAGCGGAGGATTTCGGTCCGACTGCATCGAGCCGATTGCAAGACTGTGTACGCTTACAAATGACGAGCTGGCAAAGAAACGACACACCCAACTAACGGATCATCGGCCGTAACCAGGTACTCGCTTTTCTCAAACGTCCTGAACCGCTCTTTGAGGTAGCGTCCTCTGTTGACTTCCAAGTGATTCACTGAGTAAGCTGGTAGGTACGTTGGTCTACCTATATATATATATATATATATATATATGTGTGTGTATATATATATATATATATAGGTAGATGTGTGTATATATATATATATATATGTCCTACCTTATATATATATATATATGTGTGTGTATATAGGCTCCCCAGACAGTACAGGACAGAGTTAGACGACCAGGGAAGCACTGGAAGCGGTCAACGGTAAACATCAAACGTCTGACGACTTCAAGTTGCGCAATGTTACTCCCAACATTTTCCTATAGCTCCAAAGCTGCTGACTCACGGCAGCAAGCACTCTATAGGTTGTCTGATAAACATCCTAGTTAAAACCCATTCCATTTGTTCATTGAGCTTTATAATGTAGCAAAAATGCTACGTTCGTATAGCATGATTCAGCTTGGAATATACTGGTATTGGTGAAGCACATGTGCCCTGATATATATATATATATATAAGATTCTTAACCAAGGGTGACCATTGTCTCAGTTTGATTAAACCTTTGGCTTGTAGTAATGGCTATCTTCTCCGCTCCACAATATATATATATATATATATATATAAATATATACGACCGCAATGAGACTCCTCGTCATACCGCCTTACACGTTAGTAGCAGAACTAGAAGAATCGGAGGCGCTGGCGGGAAATGAACGCAGTTGTCGTCGAGCCCAATGACGTACAGTAGCGTCGCACATATAATATCGAGCATCTACCTGAAAAGATGTGGACTGTGCAGCCACAACCGGAGTCCCACGAGGATCGGTACTGAACGTCACTGTTCGTGATGAGGATCAACTCGAAGGAACACACAACGGAGCCTTGGCAGATATCCGACGAATACTTATCCCGCTGACTAGAAGACAACCGAGATTCGGCGCGGCCTCTTAGCATTAGTAAGCATAGCATTAGGCTGGCTGCTAGGGCTATCCTTCTAAACAAGTTACAAAAACTATCGCGTTCAATATCACACGGGAAAGTCGCACGGCTTTCCCGTGTTTAGTCCATTATGTTTTTTGGAATTTTTCTGGAGGATTCATAGCTTGATATGCTTGCTACCCACTTCAATCTGCTTATATTGTATTTTGAGAAGTATACACTTGTTGGAGCGAGGTCGACGTCCAAACAGATGGAACTGCGATGGCACACATTAGAACATATACAAATAAATACACATTTCGACTTTCCAGCGAATTTTCTTAATTTGAATCGTCCATGGCAACCACACAAGCCATCTATAGACAAATTGCCGAGGACCTAACAGTCAACGGACTAGTTTCAAGATGCCTCTCAAACAACAATTCCGGATCAAAGGAACCATTAAATGGATACACTAAGCAGGTAAAATAGATAGCAGGCCAGCCTGGAAACTGGACAAAATCAACACTATTGATCTAAAAATATGGTACAGCTTTAAACATGGCTCACCCATATATCCGGCCGAACAATAACGTGCTAATGCTCCACGGTAGCTACGTTCAGAAATACCTACGCCATCTTGGCATGAAAGCTGAGCCCGTATGTGGAACTCTGGAGACATTGACGACGTAAGACACTTTCACGCTGTGCTTTAATAGTGTGAGGAACACTAGACTTTAGTGCGTTCGCGAGTCCACCACGGCCATGATTTCAACAACAAGTCGCCATGAACATCATGCGCCGGTGTACATCATTTACCAGTTAATCTTATTAAAAAATAAAAATAGATTTAAAAAAAATACAAATGCGCAATATAATTTATTCATATTTATTAGATAGTAGATATTGTACTATGGGACATGTCTTAAAATTGTTAAGTTCTGTTGTGAAGTTAAATACAATCACAAATGCCAAAATGAAGCTCATTGTAGCAATTAAACGGGCAATAACCGTGAGAGAGCTTCGAATATGCAAAGTACAAACAAAGCCTGGCTGACGGTGAAAGCCTGGGATCTCCAAATTCTCTATCGCCTAAATTCTACTGGCTCGTTCGCAATGATAAGATAGTACTGTACGTAACATCAGCATTAGTTTCATTGCTTCCGCAACTTTAGCATTGCCAACTACAGGATGAGCAACATAAAGTACCTTCTGTTTTTATTTATTGAAAATGCACCCTGTTTGGGTATGTAAATACAAATATACTATATACGACAAACATGGTAAAATTGTTTATGAGTATTTTCGCTGAAGCTCAGAAAGCGACACGGATTACAATTACCGTACAATTGGGTAGGTGCTACAGGGGACATGGGCCGCCACAACGACGGCATTTGCAGTCCTCTTTGGGTTCATAAAACCTAGCAGACCGACATAGTAGATGATGAAATCCGTGAACGCTATAGCAGGTAGTGAAGTGACGACATGGCCGGAGAGAGTTCTTGCAGGCCTGGTTAGTCATAGCTGGTGATAGCTAAACTCTCTGGGAATTAGAGATTTTTTTGAGAATACTCATGCCGAAACGTTTTCAGGGCGACCGTCTACGACAAATTAAAGCGGTCTACGAGGTCATCAATAAATGAAATTGAACCCGCACACATGTATACTAATCTGTTACGCGAATTCGACGGAAGCCCAAGTACTCGCTTTAAGAAAGCTTATCCAACTGCCATAACTGCTCTCTGTTTCTATGAATAAGTTCAGTCCTAAATGTTACAGAGTTGGGTCAAGGAAAATAGTTCCGCAGTCAGTTTGGCTTGTCAACTAAGGAACAGCGTTATATAGTAGGTCCGTTTTGGGTCTTCCAATTATTTTTTCTAAACCCTAGGTAGCGTTAAAGTTATTGTATACACCGTATCACTGACACGCTGGACAGCACAAGGGTCACAGTGAACCATGGGCGTGAACATTATTACCAGGAATTCCCGGGTGCACACACACGTATATATATATATATATATATATATATATCAACCTTGTCTAGCTCAAATCATTGTTTAAGATGAGTACGATGTTGAGCTTAAACAAGCGCAACTTACTGTGACCACATTGCCGCTCTTCTATGCTTTATTATGCGAGGGATTTCCTGGCGGGTAAACGTTGAGCAAGGCTAAATGGGCAAATGGCTGACCGGCAGCTGAAGTTAGAAGCGCGCGAACTTATCAAGATAAATGTCCAAACGCACATTTGCATATTGCAGCAGAACCGAATCAAAGAGTCGTCATTGCACTTACTGGTGTTTATTTAGAGTCCTTAAAGCTGATTCTCGTGTGTTTTAGAGATGATTTTTTTTTCTGGGAGGTTTCGGGAATGCATGATGCACATGCGCCACTAGCGCCCTGCGTGACTAGTGTGAGACTCGCAACCCATTAAACCCGGATTCCTCCCCACCCCCCCAGGCTCGGTATTACTTTGGCATTACATCGAAGCCGTGGGAGAGGCGTCTCTGCCGTTCTCCTTCAATCAGCTCTATCCCTGACTATCATCCCGCATGTCTACCTGCGGTTGAATAGGGGGATGCCATTTTGTAATCCGTCCTGTGAGAGTGCGTCGAGACCATGAGGGCCTGGCTGCTCCCCACCCCCTCCCCCCTCCCTCGGCTCCTTGTCTCGATCACTCTCCCGAGAGACCCGCTCAAACCTCTCCCGCCTGGCCGTTTCTTTGGCTGTCTTGAGTGTCAAAACAGCGTCGAACAAGTTCGTCGCCTCCCTCCATGCCTCCGCCGAAGTCATCATATGGGAGACCACCTCCTTGATGGGTTGGCCTCTCACAGCGGTTGGTGCTGCGTCCCGTGCTTCCCTGAGAGCATCACACCGCAGAACAGTAAGCTCTACGTTGTCCGTTTCTCCAGAGTCGCACAGTACGCAAATATCGCTGATGGCCTTCTTGATCCTTGGCAGGTAGCTCTGGAACTGGCCGTGTCCGGTCAGAACCTAAGTCGTCCAGTAGGAAAGCTCCCCGTGTCGGCGGTCATACCATGCCCTGAGGTCCGGTATCAGACTCTTGGTCTAGCTCCCTGTGGTATGTTTTGGAGATCTATCGCGACCATTCAGATGGTACTCTCAATTTTACTAGCGAAAAACGAATCGAACCATCTAGTAGCTGGTTCCTTTCGAAGTTTCCCTCAGGATAGCAAGCGTACATTTTTTGTTTCATCCCGTGATGCGAATTATTAGAGCTATTGGGGCGTATATAGCCGAAAGATGGTAGCTGGTTTCTTCCGAAGTTTCCCTCAGGATAGCAAGCGTGCATTCTTAGCGAATGATTAGAAGTATTGGGGCGTATACAGCCTCAACTATTCTTAAACTTTTAATGGGTGTGAGTGTTTTTTTTTTTCAATTGAAGAACGCTGTTAAATAAGTATGCTTAGTGGGCCATGTTTGGTAAGCAGAGCCGGTGCTGTGGGTTAAACCAATTGTTGAGATTGGTTCAATATAATTGGCTCAATAATAATCTAAAACCAGTATCAACTGTACCATCGATCACTCCATCAACCACCGTACAGGGTCGGCCAAGGTGAGGCAGCATGTTTCGACGAGGCTTCTCTCACAAGCTTGAAGAAGCGCCGGGCTTCAAAAGTGAGAGTTAAATGCATTTTTGAAGTCAATTCTGATAGCCGTGCACCTAGGCGTCACCCGGAGAAAACGCCGGCTCCGTATTTCGTATCGTATTCCAACTGGCGAGATCGTTGCCGTTCTCCAAGGCGGTGTAGAATGCGTTTGAGGGCAATTTTCATTGCTAACCAAATGCAGACGGATCCTATAGCGCTGGGTTTCAAGTCACCGAACACACCGTCCCGGATGTGTTGAGATACATTCCCCACGGTGTAATAGTAATATTAATGAACCACTTAGGAACTTTTAAATCAAAAACACTATACGGGCTGAGATTTTAAGAATAAAAAACAAGGCAGAGAAAGCAGTGAAGGTAACCATCGACTCCGCTCCATTAGAGGAACACTTCAGTCAACACATACTATATCGATATAGATCGTAAAAATTGCAAGGGATATTTAGGTTAGCCTTTCCTATCCGAGATGTCCTAGTGTGGAGGTGTCCTTAGCTGCGAAATGTGGTTGCAGAACTTGCTGGAATGAACGGGTCGCAGAACATGCTGAAAGTGAAAAACTATATAAATACTCTAGTCTACTGAATAGGTACTATTTTATGGCAATATATTTGTAGATTTTCGGGGCCATGAACGGAAACACAGCAAAATGTTGTTCGTGATTTGACAAGATGAAAGCTTTAGTAGATGACTGACGCAAGGAAGATTATATGAGGAAACTACTATCATTTGTCGTTTGCTTAGCATGTATACCTCAATGCACATGGAACCTTTTTATATTAGGGGCGCTTAAAGCCGCGGCATATATACATTTGTATAACATATCATTATGACACAAAGTTTGGGTCTTGCTTTTTAATACGGTGACATAGGAGCTCATTGGCATCACAATTTGCGCTATTCAAATACTAATGTCAAAACCTATGGCAAATAGACGCCGCATGAGCGCATTTTTCAGACCTCCGGGGAAGAAGTCAGCCAGCATGTAAACTCGCACCTCCTTCGCCTCCCCCCCACCCGATTGTTTGTAGTATTTGCATAGGCAGTTCCCGATCGGCGGGAGATAGAAAGACGACTGGTGTTAAATGGGTTGGAGCCCTACATTACCGGCCCTCACTTGCATACGAGATTCCTGCAGAGGTGTTCTTGTGTGTGAACCGCATTTTCCAATTAGTCCTTTGCGCAAAAATGAAAAAAACGTCCTTAAGATCGCATAAACACAACCAATAGTTCTGGCTGTAGTTCAATTCTGAGACCAGCGTCAACGTACGAATACTGGTCTCCGTGTCTAAATTACTTATGATCGTTACTCTGACTGGCCTGTTTATAGGTTCGCACTGATTCGATCATTTTGGTGCCTGTACCTATCTATATATGCCGTAACGTATCAGGTATGCTAAAACCCGTTAAATTCGGTCAGCGCTAGGATGGCCAACTAGTTTTTACCATGAGTGGCTGCTTTCACTGGTTGTGCATGCCTTCGGCAACAATGCCACCGTCAGCGTTTGCTAATTGTCGCGTCGTTGGTTGACAAACGATCACCGCCGCAGTGTCGTTATGTCTAAGGCTTTCCACTGTCATACCAAAGAGACACGGTATCGTCAGCAACAGTTTGCTGTGTGTTACCTTCGTGGCTTACAACGTGTTTGGCAGGAAGCGAATGCACTAAATGCACTGCCCCACGCCTTGCCTTCCTTGTCCGTTCCAGTTCTGCCATCGACTCTATGCCGATGCGTTAACAAATAGTCACCTCAAGCACACAGGTAACATGGTTCGCTCAGCGTAATTGTTGTACGTATTGGCTGTGGCTAGTCAAAGGGCTAGGGTCAGTAGTAGTAGTAGTAGTAGTCGACCGTAGTAACTGTAGGAGTCGAAGTACTTGTAGCAGCGGGTAATGTTGTAGCGGGTGTCGTAATGGTTTTAGCAATAAACGTCTTCATTTTCATCGCGTCATCAGCAGGAGCAGCGCGTCAACAGCCGGGGCATGCTTGCCGTGTAACGCAAAGAGCAGCGGATATAACAGTTAGCCACAAAGGCATAATTCCGATTGGACGGTGGCCGTCTCAGGCATCGTGCCCGTTCTCCCCCTCCGTTTGATGACTGATGACGGGTGCCGATGAAGGCTGGCTGTGGCAAATTGCGTAAATTTGTCGGCGGGCGCGCGTACGCACGATAGAAGCCTAGGATCGTCACGCGGCGAGATGTGAAGAAAAGGAACAAGAAGAAAAAGGAGTCGTCTAGCTCGACTCAATGAATTGCAACGGTGTCTGTCTGTTTGGCTGTAGTTCCGGGGGGATGACCTCGTCGCCCCGTATCGATACCCCATTACCCTCCTCCCATTAGCCCTTTCAGCATTCGGAGCCTTCGGAGGCCGACGACTGGGGGCCGAGGGGCGGGGGCGAGGTTGACAAAGAGGAGAAGAGGGGAGGACTTCGGGGTTACTAAGCTGCGGCAACGTTGCCACACACCAACATGCAACAGAAGCAACGCACTGCATTGTCGGCTGTATGCACGACGTGTCGTGTAAGTTGCAAAACGCTTTCAAGTGGCCGTGGGGGTGCGGTAGAGTCGTAGTAGTAGTAGTAGTACCTGTAGTAACAGTAATAACCGTAGTATTCGTTGTTGTTGTTGTGGTCATTATTGTCATGTTTGTTTGTTGCTATTGCTGTTGTTGCTGTTGTTGTTGTGTGTGGTGGTATTGTTGTTGTCGTTATTATTTTTGTTTGTTTGTTGTCGTTGCTTGTTGCTGTCTGTTTGTTGCCGTTGTTGTGATTTCCAACGTAATTGCAGTGGAACCAGCGGTAAAAGTTGTGGTCATCGTACCAGACTTTGCTGATTCCTCATCGTTTTCCACGTTGTCGTTCCTGTCGTCTTTAATGTTGTTGCTGCTGTTGCTGTTGACATCACCGTTAAGTCGTCGTCTTTCTTTTTCCTGTAAGGCATTGCTTTCCTGTAAGACCATCAAAGAGTTCATTTCGACCACCGGTGAGCTTTCGGCACCCTTCTATGCATTTTACAAACAGCCCTGAAGATAACCATTCTGTGGGAGACGATTAGCGCTACAACAGCATCAACGACAACAACAACAGCGACGAAAATAACCACAACATGAGTGGAAATAGCACGGATCTTTAAAGATAGAGTAACGTCTAATGGGAGTTTTGTTAACACGGTACCTCTTAGTGACAGAGCGAGCGTGGTGAAGTCTGCACATGATAGAAATAGGATGAGCTGCGCCATGCCGAAAACGACGGCGCAATAATACCCGCAATAGAGAAATCAATAATAATGATATATATAGATAGTTATAACACCGATAACAATTAGAAAACACGACACATGACAGTAATGGCAGCAACCGAAAACCATTATAAATACAACAACGCATAAGCAAAGTAGATGCAGGTACAATTGAATAAAATGCCCCGACTAAGGCAGCATCGAGTACAATCATATTACGACAAGGGCACAAGCATTCACAAGCCGACACACGGCATTGTATATAAATAATGTTAATAGCAAATCCAAGGGACATCAAGGAATGCAGGAATTTCAAGCGTGCTCCGGCTTAACATTGAGCGTGAACATATGCGAGCTCTTTCTACTGTGTAAAAAGCACCGCAACGAGTCTATTTCAAGCTTGCGGACAAGGCTGCCCGACATTCGATTCGTAGTCTGATATAATATCGAACTACTGGGCGCTCTTCTTACTGATTCGGCGCTGGATGGTAAAAGTATCGACCTTCGTGACAGTTTCGACGGTATTCTGCGCACTGGACTACAACGGCTGCTCGCCGTTCACTTAGGATCTGCACTCAGGGCCCACGCATCACTTCCTGTGAGCGTTGGGGCTTTGGAATTGGACAGGATTTGCCATCACGCTACTTGCGATATATGACAACATTTAAGGATCTAATCATTTGGATAACGCCCTACGAGAGTTTCAAGCTTGTTGGAGAGAGCCCTAAGATCGAAGAACTCAGGGAGCGCTGAACCACTTGGTGGTAAAAAAGAGGCAAGGCATTCGAGACTTCCGAAACAACCCCTATATTTAAAAGGAAAAGCTCGCCTTAAAGCTTGTTTTGATCCAGTGAGCAGAAGTGACTACAAGTCCTTCCATCGCCGCAACTGAAGACGATGCTGGATAATAATAGTCTACGGAACATCTACACCCTATGCCGCACCGAAGTTACCGCCATAGCGGAACACGCGCTGTTTTGCCGGTTCAGTGCCCGTTGTCACACAAGATATTTGTTCATCAACGAGATCGCATACCGTGTTCTGGAGAGCGCCTAGATTCCTTCGGTAAAAGAGCCCTTCGGCATGTGCGTCAACAGCCTCGTACACCCATACGGAAAACACCTAACATGGGAACGGGGTCGTCTGCTATTATGGGATGACGACGGTTTCGTGCACAAATCGTGTACCAGCCGCGAAGCTGGCGGAAGCGCACGTCTTGCTAAAAGAAGTAAATTGACGAAGTGCAGCGAGCTGCCGCGGCAGTACATAAATTTGCCGACAGCCATTGAAACGTTAGGGCTGGAGCAATGGGTGAGGAGAACGTCAAGTTCCTTAAGAAGTTCGAAAAGTGGGTAACTGCAATGACGAAGAATGGCGAGCCGGGGAGTACTGTTGTAGCGTATCCTTTTTTGTTAACGCTCTGGCAACCACATTTTAGACGCTCGTAATGGGCTAAGTTGCTTGTGGCACGATATCATCTAAATGCGTCTATCGTCATCGCGTTCTCGTACTGGAATTATATAGGCTTTCTCCAGCAGAGGTATGTAGCAGCAAGGCAATGACAACCACGTCCAACAAATTCAACTAGCACGGCCAGGGCTCGAACTAGCGATGTCTCGCTAACCGTGGTTGCCATGTCAACGCTCCGTTTCGAACGGTGCGTTAGCCGCCTAAGCCACCACCACTACAAAATCCGTAAATTTAACGTAGAAATGCCGTAGCGGTAGTAAGGTTCCATCCATTGCCGATCGAGGGGCTGTCACAAAAATTAACCTTGAATATATTACGTTAAATATTAAATAAACTAGTCGTACTTCAAGGAGGCTCAGAAAAGTCAGCCGCTACATTCTACATTAATTAACTACACTAATGGCACAAATAATATTTCTGTGTAAACTATATATGATATTTGCTAATATATTTGATGTTTATGATGATTTATTTAATTACTATTTGCGTTTGCCTGAATGTGTTAGTTTTGAGCGCTATTAAATATGATGACGTTATAATTTTGAGGTGGACGTCAAAGTTAACAACAGGAAGTCAATGTTTGCAAATTCTATTTTAAACGACGCATATGATCCACACCGGTAGGCTGCAAAGAATCTTTCTCGAGGGCGTAGGCCTCCAAAGGGGCCAAAAAACGGCTAAAGAATTTTTGTGCTTATATAAAGGGTAAGGCGTTGCAGGAGGTATGTAACAAAAGTTCTCGCTTTCTCTTTTTCTCATAATTCGGTTAGGCAAATGTCCATTGTTTTACCCACGCCAAGGTGGGTTTTAGATTCAAGTGGTAACACTTTGAAATCAATTCTCAGAGTACAGTATTGGTGGCGTGGCGGTCATTCTCACCTCGCTCGTCGGTTCTGCGCACGAAGGTGACGCTTACTCTGTCTGTTCTGACGCAAGTCTCCATGCCTTCCATAACATGCTAGCAAACTCCTCACCGTCACCGGACTTTGGATAGCAGAGGCTACGATGGAGCTGTCGCCAGTCCAGGGGAGAAGGGCAGCAGATTGACGGAGGATAGGTAGAGGCCCCTATGTGGCGACGTCGCTGCACGCGGCGATGTTTCCCCTAATCGTTGTCCCCGTGGCGACGGTTCAAACTGTTGTACATAACGGCGTTCGTATTGGCGCTCGGATTGGGTTTTCGGAAGGTTACGCCTACTACGAAACTGGAAATGTATCAACGGGGAGGTGGGGGGGGGGGGGGGTTGCTGTCACAGACAAGTAGTCTCAAACGCGGCGCTGAACAAAGGTGTCGGTCGATATGTGGTGGTTGCGTTTTCTGCAGTAAAGGCAAACTCCCGGTACCGCCCTCCATTCGCGCTCTACGGAGCAGTCATATTTTATTTGTTTGTATTTATATGATGATGCTCATTATGAATGCTTTTTATCTAACGTAATTTTCGTTCAACTAGTACAATGTTGAGGTGTACAGTCGGCTTGAGCTTCTCGTTCACTAACTCAACTCATGGCGTCCCCGATGGAAGTCGCTTTCTCCCTACAGGCAGCCAAAAACAGCTGTATTTGCTCCAACAGTTGTGCTTTGCATCATCATCTCCTGTGATCTCTTTAAGGCAATAAGTTAGCAAACAAAATCTTTGAGGGAAAAGCTAGTTCCTTTACTGACGGATCCCACTAATTCTATTGCGACAGCTACGCAAATGTAATCAAGTCAAAACACATAAAATGCGGACATAATTACAGCAGTATAGATTCTACACATGTTCGCAAAAGTACAACGTAAATCTTCTTTGATATCGCGAATGCATGTCCGAACCATTCGTGTCATACATCACGAGAACATATTATTGACACTATCTGTTCTTGCCGTTTCGACAAGAGGTGCCATATTATTGTATTTGATGATAATTGGGTAAATATTTAGATAGTGCGATGTGTTATTTCTTGTCCCAATTTGTTTGTACAATTCAAGATCGGGATTTCTATGCAATTCTGTAGTCTTCGCATGATCAGGATGCTTTACATTCAGCATTACAACGTCTTGATACTCTGCGCAAAAAGTTGAAATCAACTTTCTCAGTAGCCTCGAAACTCTTTTTTATCGATATGGTCACCATATTTTACGACAACATGTGCATTTTGTTACAACTAAACTACGGTATAGATGTGTATATACTAAATTCCGATTCCTTTACAATAAAACATCCGAACATGCTAAACAAATTTGCACACGAGTGTAGTGGATTGTCCAGTTCTAGTATGTATATATATATATATTTTTTTTTTTAAATAATTTTTGTAGGGCTAATGCCAGTGTAGTGCAGTTTTCATGGCATGGCTAATTTTTAAACCACTCCGGCAATTACCTTGTCTAAACTGGACACCATGCAAACCAATTTAAGAGTAGCCGGTCTGGGTCTCGAACCCAGTCCTCCCGAATGCAAGGCACAGGTTTTGCCACTAAGCCATCTTGCTCGGTAATATATATATATATATACCTAATTTTGGAATCGTGGTTATTATTATTACCATATTTATAACTATCAATCTTTATTAATATGATTATCATAACTCTCAATAGTATTATTGTTATTGTCACTGGTGCGTCGTCAAAGTGCAGACACTGGTGGTACACTTGCAAGATGTGTGCTTTTTCTTTGCTGCTGCTGCTGCTGCCGTGTCTGTTATGGCCGGCAAGTACCACCACCGCCGCCTGCCTGCCGTGAGAATTGGCCGGCAGCTGAAGGCGCGCGAACGGCCCCTAACGAAAAGCCAACCGGTTTGTCGTTTCTTTTCGGCCTTTCTTACCTGCCTCTTTCCTTTTCCTCCAGTATTACGACTGGTATGGGTGTGATCCGCTGCCGCTGCCGAACAACTGCTGTGATTATTTTCTAATTTTCCCCGTTTTTTTTTGCGTAAGTGTGTGTGTGTGTGTGCGCGCTTTTCCGCTTCGGGAGAAAAGAAAAAAAAACACTTCGAAAGGTGGTCGCCGGTGCTGTGATGGCCACTGCGGTGATGGAGTCGCTCTGCTCGACTCTGGCCGACTAACGCGCGACCATAATTAGATGCACTATTGAACACCGCTTTCAGAAGTCAAGCGTAAGGAAGGGGGGGGGAGGGGTCTGCGTGCCCGGTATAATGATGACAACGACGGTAACGGCGAGAACGAAGACAACAGCGTCAACGCAAATGACAACAACATGCACGACTGCAACAACAACAACAACAACAACAACAACAACAACAAAAACAACAACAACAACAACAACAACAACAACAACAACAACAACAACAACAACAACAACAACAACAACAACAACAACAACAACAACAACAACGACGACGACGACGACGACGACGACGACAACAACAATATTAGTGGTATGTGAAAATGATTTCGGCAGCGTGTGCAAAAACATAAGTGCGACGCTTTCATTGTTCTCTACTGTCTTAAGGGTGATAATGATCCCTGCCATCTTGACGCATATTCAGCGCCTGCTAGCTGCCCTTAGAAGGCGCTCAGAACCAGAAGTCCAAGAAACCCTTTACGAAACAAAAAAAGCAAATATCCAGACATAATTTCAATACAAATTGATGAACATATACATATATATATATATATATATATATATATAATGTTTAAGTCTTATATGTGTGCGTTTGCCTCTTTAACAGACATGTGCTGCTTCCGACCAGCTTTTTAGCCAGATATAGGCATAGAGACACGCCAAGTCTCCAGCTAATACAGTGGGGCTCTTTGGGTACCCGAGATCAATAGAAAAAAATCACATAAAGGCCTGTGCCGTGAGCGGGAAAAACAGATTTTTTCTCCAATAGTGAGCAGTATTCAAAATAAGAGTTTGAAAAATTCAATCGGATCGCTCCGGATTCAGGATTCCTCCATCGTGCGGATAACGGTGATGCGTCAGATTAAATAATATGTAATACAACGGCAGACCGCATATTACGTGTTGTTAATAAATGTTGTTGTAGTCTGCGCATCACCCGCTTAGTCCTACCGGGCTTGTTTTAATTCGACAGCGCTGTGCTTTTTATGTTTGAACGAAAAATTGCGTTTACAATGACCTATTTGTCTAAAATTATAAGTTTTTCGCTATCGGTTCTTTTTGTCGGCCGAGGGGTTAAGTAAGTGACCGCTCTAGTGACAAAGACTTGTTTTGTTAACGGGTCTGAAACTATATGCAATCATACTACGTGATGTGGTGGTTCAATCGTGCTCGTAATGGGGATTTTAGTGCGTTGTATCGACCAAAGAGAAAGTCGACGCATAGCTTCGCGCCAACATTGTTGCAAAAATACGCCATCACACTGAGAAGCCCATTCCGTGTTTCTGGTGGGCATGGAGAGGTTTTGTGTCAAAAAGCGCCTTGAAGTCTACAATCGTAGGTGAGCCATATTTCATCGTGACAACGCAGTTTGCTGCATTTCTCAGGGGATATTCGACTTACCTGCAATATGGCTTTAAAGCAAACTCTGAAAGCTTGAAGGGTATTCAACGTTAACCAATTTGTTGAATCGACGTTAGCCAATTTGTTGAATCGAAAAAAACGACTTCTAGAGTACGGAATTTTCCCGTTGAGTAGCATTAAATGAATATTGTGGGAAAAGTGATGTTTTAATATAGCATTGTCTTTGTAAATATGAAATGAATTTCTCAATTCAATTTGCCATAAGAATCGACACAACTTTCTGACTCACAATAAAAGTATATATACATAAATGTTAACAGGGTTTCCCGTATAAATCGTCGTTTTCGATTCGAATACTCGTTGGTATAAGGAGTGCGCTTATAGTAGAACACGAATACGTGTTTACCATGGCAAGCGAAGATGCGCTCGAAATGTGACCAAAGAGCAGGGCCTACAATCCGCGCTTTCCGCGCCTAGATTGCAACTATCCTTGGTACACAAATCAATGGACAGTTTAGCGGATCGCAGCCGACTACAGAAGCAGGTTCCTACTTAGTAAAGAGATCATCATCATCAAGACAGAGTGAGTTGCCCTCTACCTCAATCTTGCGTGTGGATTTAATATGACCATAACGGCCATGCGCAGGCCTCGACTTGGCCTCAGATACGATTGTTATGTCGTCAAGTCCGATAATTACCATACTAAATATTAAATAAAACATTTTGTCAAAAACTTCTCTATCGACTTTTTCAACAGCATAAACAAACTCTAAATAATCATTTTCATTTAGGCACGTGCTCGATATTATGTGCGTCAATTTAGACGGTAGACCCTGTGTAGTGTACGTACAGCTTGCCCTCGGACCGCCTGTCGCCTAAGGAAACAGACTGAAGAAGTCCAGCTGCTCTGGAGATAGCTGACTGCAGCGAAACGAGTTCTGATTAGGGCAGTCAATCGGCGATAGGGCACTCGTTGCTTATCGTTTGCACTGAGCAGTCGTACTACTGCCACTGGATTCGTTAACGTCATATTGCCACTGGTGCTTGAGTAGCAATTTAACCTTATTAACGGTGAACAATATGAGATAGATTGTTCTTGTACGCATCGAGTTTTTGTTTCTAGTTCCATCCGCCCCGGCTTCGCAAGATACCGTGCTGCCTCTGCAAAGCTGCCGGAAAGCAGCACCGGCATCAACAGCAACAGCAACAACAAACAACAACAACAACAACAACACAACAATAACATTAACAACAACAACAACAACAACAAGATGGGCGGTACATTAGTTCGTCAACAATACGAGCTACACAAGCTGAACTGTCTTGCAGAGCCTTCACCGAGTCTCGCTCGCATTGCAGACCCACCTCTTTCCCAACTAAATGTTTCTCCGCTCAAGCATTTGCTCGTATTAATAAAATTCAAGAAATGCAAAGTTAAAACCGGACGCTTGTCGTAATAGAGAAAAATGCAACTGCAACACACAGGTAACAACAACACGGGCTTACCATCAAGCTACAATTTGCCCCGTAGCGGGGAAAAACGTAAGCTCCGTACGTTTGCAGTTGTATCATTTGATCAATTTATTGTTACAGAGGAATATACATGCATATAACTTAGTTTAAAAACGCTCTCTCTCTCTTTCTATATATATATATATATATATAAATATATATGATCAATTATGTTTATTTCACTCAGACTAAGTACAGTTCAAATATGTTTCTTTATAATCTTCTTCACGTTTCTGGGAGGAGAAGTAGTGCAACGTTTATATATATACATGTATGTATGTATATATATATATATATATACATGTACATATGTGAGCGTGTCAGGGTCAACGAGGACTCTCGACTGTCTCTTACTGGCCATAGACAAATCGACTAGAACTCGATCGAGTCCGTGTTCTGTGTCGTAGCCCAGAAGCTCGTTTCCGCGGACCGATACGTGGATGGCGACGCGTGGAAACAGATGTTTCAAGGCGATGTCGACATACCATCAAACGACCATTCAGTCAACCAACGCGGGACATCACAACGCCCCGAGGAGCCAACTGCTCCTCGGGCCTGTCCAACCTTCATAAGCCTGTACGCAAACGCTGTCTGGGTTAGTGGAACATCTCGAGCTTTTCTCGAAGCAAAAATAAAAGGCCAAACACGTTTGACGTCTGAAACTATAGCGAGGCGCGTTATATATTATATATATATATATCGGTTATTGGAATAGCAACTCACCTGGCGCGATGAAGCTTACCGTGTGAGCTTGACGCCTATGTGCCGCGACATCGATAGACCGTAGAGCCATGAGTTCCGAGCGAGACCGAGCGGCACCGCTACGCATTGGTGTGGGTGACAGATATGACAAATGCGGACAAATATTGTCTCCCTGGCTCTGCTCTGTTCGATGCTGAGTTCGACAAATGACGACAAACCAATCTTGCTAGATCGTTTCGACATCTCTCTGCCTAGTCTCGGGCTTTGCTTCCTGGCATGGACCTCCCGCGAGTTACGTAGATAGCTCAACGACGGCGGCAACAACAACAGCAATAATATTAATAATAATGATAATAGCAGCGGCAGTAGCAACAATAAACGATCAACTGCAGCATCAGATAACAATAAGGGAAACAGTAACAACTATTGCCACATTGAGGTCTTTGTATAGCAGTATGCGGCGTCTGCAGTTCAGGATCAGAAGCCTATTTAATTATCAGAAGAGCAGTTTTTATAAATTTAGAAGTTTTTATAAATTTAAGATCACAACTTTAATTAGCGGCATGTTTGTCGAATATCTCCGACGGGATGACCGTCCACCGTCAATGTAAAGCGGCAAGCAAAATAATAATTATAATAACAGGCTCATTGTTGCAAACGAAAGTTGCAATATATATATATATATATATATATATATATATCATCAGCGCAGGCCGACGCCGCCTCGATATGCCGCCATTAAAGAGACCTTCAGCAGAGCCCTTAGATCATGCGATCCTCCGTGCATCCTCGAACCCCTGGGCCTCTGCGTAGAGGACGGCAGGAGGCGTCCAGACAGGATGACACTTACACCATTCAAGCGAGGCAAAATGCTGGTTTGATATGCAACCGTTAACGACTTCTTAGCACCTTCTATGGTCGGTGGCGGCGCATCCGCCGAAGGCGGTTATGCAGCCCACCTTGCGGAGACCAGCAAGCTGAAAAAATACTCATCAATTGGGTATCCCCACGAATTCTGGCCTCGTGCGCTTGAGGCCTTGGGTGCTCCTGGTGTTCGGATCAGACAGCTGATCCGCAAAGTCGGCACTTTGTTAGATCAGTGAACCGGTGATAGCAGATCGTCGTCATTCCTTGAACAACGTCTGGATCTCGACATACAACGTGGAAACGCGGCCTTCATTCGGGGCTTACTTCTGAAGTGGTCTCGACCTAGCCTAGACGAGGCGGGCACGTGATAGGCACAATACACACCCGCTAGGCACATTGGCTTAGCTAATCGTTTGTAATATGTGTCCCACAAACATAATGTAATAAACGAAAAATAAATATATATATATACATCTGGGCTTTCCTCATAATATATCTATCTATATATATTTTTTAAGGAAAGCGCGGATGTATCTTCGCTAGTGGACTGCGGTAGATGAAGCGTAGATTGTTAAAACTATTATGTACGCGCTTCCCTCCTCTCTCTTTCTCTCTTCCTAGATCTGTACATATTTGTACATATATTTACACACGCTCTGTTTCGTTAAGAGTACTGAACAGTGCGCGAGAGGCTTTCGATGTTGGCTAGCCGACCGACCTACTTTAGCTCGTGTTCTTCCCATCCGCGGATGGTATGGCACTTGGTCAACAAAAGTTTACTACGACGTTAAATCTCGTGACTTTCTGGTCGAAACAGCCGTATACGGTGGGGGACGCATAGGGGAGCGTCGCCTGAAAGAGCCAGACACAAGACGCAAGTTCGAGACGGAGGAGCGGGGAACAGAGGCTCAAAATTAACTAACGAACCTTCTCTCCACCCGCCACCCCCACGACTCCCCCGACAACTGTCTGTCACTGCGGGACACTGTTCTAAACAGCCACATAATCACGCCAAGCTTTATTCACTCGCGAGTACGTACGATGTACAGGTAGTAGATGTGAGGATGTGACTCGGCCACACCAGTTGCGGCTTCGTCGATACTACCATAAACAGTACTGTTAGTGTCGACCCGACAAGGGTCAACGCGTTACATGCACATATGTATAGTGAATCCAAACACCCATGTATGGCAAAGAGAGATCACTCAATCTAACGGCCCTCTATAGCAACGTCGCTGGCAGCCAAACGTATTCCATAGATAAAGCTATGTGTTTCATCCATGGCAAAACGAATTCATCTTGGTTTTACGTGAATTATCTCCAGCCCGTTTTCCGTAAGATACGCCTCTACCATGGCGGTAATACGTGAGATCGCGCCAATGCTACTAAGTGCGGCGGCAGCAGCAGCAGCAGCAGGATAAGCTTTCTAACCAGTATTTAAACTACTGAAACTGGGAGACCAGATTTTTCTTCGCTTAGCACTGATATCTAAATTTATAGTTATGGGAGTTAGTCTAAGAGGGAGCGTCAGCTGAAGCGTGATCCAAAGTTTTGCAAATGTGGCAACCCGACGTACAATGAACGTAACTATTATGACTAGATATGAGCGCTCACTCGAAACATCCTGTTGTGCATACAACTTAGTTCAGCACTCGTTTGTTAAGGAAGGAAATGTCAGCTGGCATCAGCAGCAGAAATACAAGAGCAATTGTAAGGTTTCCACCGAAGTGCTTCCGTTGCACGGTGGCCAATAGCAGTTGAAACACCGTAAACTGAATATAACCTAGATGACGACACCACCACAAACAACGACAATTTCTGCAAGAACAACAATGAATAACAGCAAAAACGACAAGGTCGACAATGCTGACAACAAAGATTACCGTACAGAAATTAGGTAGGACTCGGTCAGCTAGAAACTGACGTTATTGTGTGGTCTGCCCTTTTCTAGCGGCCAACACTACTCCGCAAGGTCGAAGGTGTTCGTAAATACTTTTCTACCATTTATAGGATGACAAATGACACCGGATCTGTTCGAGCGTGTTCATTGGCCATAGTTGATATATATATATATATATATATATATATATATTACACTTTGCCACTTTATTCCAAGAAGCTCCGCCCTCAAGCCTGTCAGACTAACTAACTGGCTTTTATTAGTCAAACACCCCATATTTGTTTATGCGACTGTCCTCTTCAGACGGCGAATGTATTTAAATTCATTTAGAATAGAAGCTTTTTATTCACGCAACAAAAGGTAAGAAACTATTTATTCCAGGATGGATCTGCTGTGGATATTCCTGGGTACGCACCAGGCATACATATCATTGATGTGCTTTGTTCTTGCGACACGTCTGGGCACATATATTTTCTTGTTGATTTTTGCAATTGTTTGGCCGCAGTTCAAAAAGTGATTAATTAAGTTTGCATCCACAAGTTGAGCTCGAACCCGTTTGTCATCATTCCTGTGTATGTCCATTAAGGACAGTAAAATAATGTCGTCCGGTTCAGCTCGCATCTTCTGTGGGGTCTCCTTCGGAATCTCATTTACACAACTTCAATCATATTTGCGTATCCAGATAAATTTTAATGCCATACGGGTGGACAGTGTAAAAGTTTGTACAGCACAATCGATTTCTACAAACAAAGATATAGGGTAAGCTCCTTAACAATAATCCAACGAAATAACATGCTCACAAGTATAGATGCTGCTTTGGCTAGTTCCAAAAAATTGACGCAGAAGATGAGGCTTGACAAGATTAAGACTCCAAGATCCCGCGTCACATTGGCAAGTTTAGTTTGAAGGAGCCGTGTTTTAAAACGAGACACTTAAGAACGGAGTGCTGCGTACAATTGTTGTCAATACACTACCGGCTAACGAAGGCTTACGCTAAAGTTTTTAGGCTTACTCCCAGCCAAGATTTAACGTTCACGGAAAACGAAGGCTTACGCTGTCCACGGCGGACTGCAGTGATGTGTGCGCTGATGAGAAATCAAGCGCACTATATCACTTTCGTCTGCGTACAGAAGGTACCTAACATTTGGTGGTGTATAGTCTAGAGTTTCATATCTAGAGCAAAAATTGTGCAAACAGCGAAGGGGCCGAGTTCCCCTGCGGCACGCTGGATGGTGCCGATTTATTCATCGTTTTGCTGAAAAGGCTATTGCTCGCAATATATATATATATATATATATATATATATTTTTTTTTTTTGTATTCTGTCCTTTCTGTTGCAAATCTGTCTCTCCTGAGGCGCTCCAGGTGCCCCTTTCTAACCAGTACCTCTCGTGCCACTGCAGCTCCTATATGCTAGTTAGGGGTGCCTTCACAAATGAATTGCACAAGCTGTGCAATTCCCTGAGTAGGCAGGTCCGGGGGGTTCGTACAATTTAGCTTTCCGCCCAACTTCAATTAGTCCAGCACTTTTCTTTTAGTCTCTAGTGGCGTAGTACATTCGTCTGCCCCTCGCGACCGGAGGAGACACTAGATAGGTGTGCGGGTTCGAGCCCCACCGTTGCACCGATTTGTATTAATGGGGTCCGTCTATGAAGCAATGCGAAAAGCAGTCCCATGGACGTCTAAGGCTAAGAGTCAGCCCAGAAAGTATTCTTAAGCTCTCATGAGTCAGTTAACTCGCAAAAGCTAGCTTCTCCGCCGCTAGAGAAAACGGCGGCACAGCACCGGATAGAACCCGCCCGTAGAATTTTCACGGGCGTTTTGTTCAAGCGGCCAGCATCGTCGCACCGCGTCCATGGCACACAGTCGCTGCTTGACTACGCTGGTCAGTCTGCCGCCCAGTTAGTCATTGTCAGTCTGCGTCAGTCGCTGACTGATCTAGGTGGAAACTGGTCGTATCTGCGTCGGGTCGATGCGTTGCGTCGTGTACGCCGACGTTACCGGATCGAGAAGGCTCGACCGTCATCTGGCACTATCTTCGAAACTTAGTCACTTTCCGTTATCTTTTTGTCTGTTTGGTTGTTTGTTTATATTTGTATTGGTAGTTTATCGCTCGATATCTTTGCAGCCGGCGGTTTGCAACCCTGCTCTGCTTTCAACGTGCCATCGGGCTTTTACGCGTTCGAAGTGCTCCTCGCTTCTCGCTGACGGCCGCTCGCTCACGGACGACGGCCGAGGTCGATGTACGCTGCATGTCGTATGCATGCACATGCATACGCTACTATACCGCTCTACTACAAGCTTTTACAATACTATATATATTTATATATATATATATATATATATATATATATATATATATATATATATATATATATATATATATATATATATATAGTATTGACTAATTTCATATATATATATATAGTGGTCATTTACATTACAGACGTTTGTGCGTCCAACTAACAATGTCGTCGTCTCGCTATCGCCGTGGCGGTCCTCACAGACTAGATAAACAAGTGCAATGATAGGAATTCCCAGGAGAACGAAAGTCAGGAAAATAACATACGTGGCTATGTTTTCGATCATTTATTTCTTGATCTGACTTTTCGCTCGCTTTCTACACACACGTACATATATATGTATATATATATATATATATATATACATATATATATATATATATATATATATATATATATATATATATATATATATATATATATATATATATCTATATATATATATATATATATATATATATATATATATATATACATATATATATATATATATATATATATATATATATATATACCGATACAATAAACATACAAAAACACAATTGGCAAAATAAACTGTAAACTAACTGAATGTTAAAATGTTTCTGCCACCACTACAACGAAATAATTTTATAATTGCACACCGTGTGTTTTGTATAGGAATATCTGTGCTGATATCCATCAAAAAGTAACCTTATTGATTACCCTATAATACAAAACTTGTAGCGAAAGTTCAAGTCGCAAGTGTACATACTGTGACAATACGCGGAAACGCGCATTGAATGCATTCATATATATATATATATATATATATATATTGAATCATAACTTTTGTTCTGTTTTATGAATATGTAGTAGTTCAATAATGACGCGCGTTGAACGTGAACGAACGAGTGACCTACTCAACCAGTGGATAATTTGTGCCACATTCAACTAACTATACGGCGCGGAAAAAACGCCTCCTCGGCTTTTTAAACACTTTTGCATTGCCACAGATCTTCTGTCTCTTGACTAGTAACGAGTAACAACTATACACAGCGACTGCTGCGAAAGGGCAAAAAAAACACACGAACGAACGGAAAATGATTACGACGACATGGCGGCATGGCGACGCTAAATGAACCCGACGCCAAAACCCGATGCCTTCCTATCGACGAAACCGAATGCATGGAACCATCAACACGCGTGGTGGGCGCCTGTCGAGCACAGACGCTAACACAGGTTAGCAGATGCTTGGATGAACTATACGCGCGTCGTATAGAGAAGGCGTCGACGAACCGGCCCGCTGCCAAACTTAGTGCGATCTCTGGCGCGTGAGTGAGATCTTCCGTGCGCACAACACGAATGCGTTGCAAGACACCGCCCAGGGCGACGAAAGCAATCGCCGTCATTACAGGTGGTGCTACCGGGGGTGCAGGTGTTGCTGCACTGGTCGGGATAGTTCGGCTTATGCTTCTACTGCTGCTGCTGCTGCTGATGTTGTTGTTACTTCTGTTATAAGCAGCACTCACTTATCCGTCCATCGAACAATAAACACGCATACAACCATACAAAGGTCAGCCAACAAGCCTGTTGTTGCAAGAGCAAACTGGCGAAAGTTCCACATACTTCCCATACCGTTCGTCGGGCGTTTCTTGTGCCGCATCTGTGCACTGGTTGGGTGGCATAACGATCTTTGTTAGCCAATATAGTATTTGTATACATATACTTGTTTTTATTTCCAATAATTTCAACTGAAGTGTGCAGTTTTTAAACGTAGCTTTGAAACGAGGTAACAGTGTCGATTGAACCTGTGAGTTATATATACATATAAATACAGGGTGTCAAACGATTCATTGTGAACAACTGAGGGTATCGCATAACTCATGAAACTATTTATATTGCGTATAATCCTTAATTGATAAGGGGCGGAAATACCTTGTTTAAAGGCGTCAGTTAAACTTTATTATAATTTTTTACACCGTTGTGACGGATCGGATATGACGTTACAAAATATGCGACTGCAACAGAACGAGTTGTTCGATTCAGAATAGCTGAAGATACAGACGTGCATTTGGTATTCTCCTAATTCTAAGAAAATCTGATATATTTAAAAGATAGCATTGTCTAGCAAAAGAAAAATCGTTGCATTGAATAGAGTTTGCAAAAGTCGAGATCCTGTGAGGCCTCTGCTTCGATCTCTCACGTTCAATACGCAATCAAAACTCTTCCATTACATCAATAAAACAAACACAAACACACAGAACATGTGCAATAAATGGGGGGTAATTTCGTTATCAAACTGATAACAGTGTGCTTCCTAATATGATTACCGTGAGCCGTTTCTCACCGTACCCCAATGTCGAATTCCCAATGAGAGCCAAGTTAGCAGAGGGCGGTAACAAAAGACGACTGGCGTACCTGGGGCCGTCAATGTTCCCCCGTTGTTAAGGTTCTGTGGAACTTCGCAACATTTTCTTCGTTCTTGTGTGCCTGTTTTTCATCGTATAACTCGTTTTCTTTGCAACTGCACATTTTGTTAGACCATCTACATCTATATAACAAAAATTAGTAATTACACTCCCACTGCTAACCCTAACATTTGCGTTCCCCCCTCTATTTCACATAGACAATTTTTTGACGAGTGCTACGACCTTCTCGGTTATCTACTATGGAATGCTTGACACTCTGTATGCGACCGTCTTTTAACGTATTCCAAAAAACGAATTGTATATATATATATATATATATATATATATATATGCAAAGCACCCCGTCAATGTTTTGAAAAACTCGCCAAGATGGCCGCGCGGTTGGTAATTTCAACCCCACTGTAGAGAGCCACATCATTAGCTGCTAAATCTCGAATCACTCCGTTGACAATAAGAGCTCTCAGAACGGCGTTCGCGACACTATCAAAAGCGTAGTGGCTTCGATAATGTTGAACAACTTTAAGCGCGATTTAGGAGCGAACGCGTGTTTCAAAGAACTTTAAGCGACCATGCGGATATAACGTCATCCAATATCACTGTGTATTGCTGATGATAATGGTTCAATTGCGAATACTCTGATATCGAGAGCAAAACAAGAATTCATCCAAACATAGCCATCGAAGCCATATGGTCTTTGTTAGCGCTACAATCAAGAAAAATTCAAGTAGTACATATACATTAACATTAAGAGAGACGCGTGGGTACATTAGTTGCATGTAAATAAGAAAGTCCACAGTGTTGAAGAAATGCCACGCAATTCCGAGGCGGGGAAGGAGGAATACGGGTTTAGTGGGTTAGTTAAATTAGTCAACATTTGCCACCACTTTTAGTGTAATGTACCCTTTACTTGTGAGTTGCTAGTGAGCATCGAGCAATGTGAGTTCTAAAAAACGTCTTTTATTTAGCCCGTTTGACAGTTGCATACATCGAATTAGTTGATAAAGCATAAACATAAAATCATATATTTATCATATGCTGTACATGGTGTTAACCTAGCGTTCAGTATGCTGTACATGGTGTTAACCTAGCATGTACGGTAGCATAACGGTAGGCTGACGTCAAAAAATGTCTAAGTAAATTACACTTTTTAAGCTGACAAAGTGCAGTCGTGTTGCCTTGTGCAAGCGGTGAGGCAACAATGGAAAGCACGTCGAGCAATATGTCCTGGGAGGATTTCAGCCGCAGGCGGCTCAGAAACATATGCTGCACGCGCTTAATGCAGATTTGTACGACAGGATTTTCCACAATAAAACAGCTGAAGATGGTGGTTATGAAATTATTTGAGTAGCCTGAATAGTTTGTTGATGTGGATGCTAAGATTAAGGTTTGCAGTTACGTTTAGTCGGAAATCACGTGCTTAGTTAAAAATCAGTAATATGGCTACGTTAATTTAAAGTGAAAAATCAGACTCGCCGTATTTAAGCATGGTGCATTTTAAGAATGGGAAGCACGTCGAGCAATATGTCCTGGGAGGATTTCAGCGGCAGGCGGCTCAGAAACATATGCTGCACGCTCTCCAATAAATGCAAATCTGTACGATAAAACAGCTGAAGATGGTGGTTATGAAATTATTTGAGTAGCCTGAATAGCTTGTTGATGTGGATGCTAAGATTAAAGTTTGCAGTTACGTATGATCGGAAATCACGTGCTTAGTTAAAAATAAGTAAGATGGCATCGCTAATTGTATAGTGAAAAATCAGACGCGCGACACATTTTGAGCGGAGGGGGAGAAATTGATGCCATCTTGTACACACTACTGGACAATTTCGTCAATGGCAGATCACAAGGCGACATGCGATTCGGTCGAGCAAACGGGTTTATTCGAGATAGTTGACATCTGATGGACGATACTTGTTGGGGTCCAGGACAATAATTGTATATAGTGGTGGAAATCAGCATCCGCCCTTTCCATAAGACGGATGTTTTTGCACTCAACTATACAGACCGGACAAGACGGGATACGATTTACTGAGTTCGTAGGTGACCCTACCTCGAAAATTCCGGTCACTTAGAAATCGAGGCAAGGAATGGTCGCCTCTCTCAAACGAGGTTCTTGGCCAATATTAGCTAGTAGGTGAGTTTGGAAAAGACAAATACTTTGTACAGGCAAACGTAAAAGCCAGGCGTAGTTGCCATACATTAATGGAAAACAAATAATTTATAGTGAAGAGTCTATGAAACATTGATGTCAACACGCCACCGGCAAGGGAAGCGGCAGCGGCCGCAACGTCGCCAACGGAGACAACCGCAGAGGCGAGGAAAGGCGAGGAAGACAACGATGGTTTTGTCACCGTCCAACGGAGGAGGAGCGGCAAAACAAAGCATCGTATGCAGAAAGGCAGTGCAGCTGATGGTGTAGGAGATCTTGAAGTGTATGCTGGGCCAGGCAGGTTCAGCGCGCTGAGAGTAGCACGGCTGGCGGCGAAAACGTCAGCTGTCAACCTACACACATGGCTCGTTAACAGGAGCATTTGTGTAAAGGCAGTATTCAAAATGCGAACGCAGGGAAATGATGCCGTGTTCTGTGTAGTGCTGGGTGACGGCGAGTACGCAAAGTGCAGCAAGAGTGAGTTCTGGCCAAAAGGTATCCTATTTCGTCGTTGGGCTGGTGGTGCTCCCTACGAGAAAATGGTTATGGAAAGCTTTATCGCGCCTGGCGGTCCGGCTCTTCGCAAGTGACTGAACAGATCTAGAGATGCTACCGTGGAGACTACTAGGTCTCTGCGGCTGCTTCTTTGGAACTGTGAGGGACTAAGAGGAGCAATAGACCTAGCGCCAGTTGACATGCTTACGTCGGTGGACATTGCACTCCTTACGGAGACCTACCAGCGGGAGGAACTGCATATCAATAATATGCGAGGGTTCCACCAGCTGGCAGTTCTACCTGCTGGAGGCCGTGGTAGACCAGTGGGTGGATTATCAATCTACCTACATAAACGTTTACCGCCGGCGCAATGTGTGAGGAAGAACGATTTCTATGTGGGTCTCTCGTCTATGAGGGTGAACATAGCCGTCTTCTACCTAGAGCGGAGCGCAAGCCCTCAGCCTACGTCGTACGGCCTCGTAGGGGGGCGAACCACCTGCTCAGCGACGAACAGGTAACGAGTCACCTGACCGGTCTTCTATATAACCGCGAGACGGTACGCCTGGCTCCAATGATTGAGCACCCGCTCACATTGGATCAGGATACTATGAATCTGCCCTTTGAGGTAGAAGAAGTACGTCAGGTTCTGCACTCTCTTCCGAGAGGAAAGAGTGCGGGGCCAGACCAAGTGTACTATGAGCACTGAGTGCAGTCTGAGCCACTTTTGGCAAACCATCTTTGTGATTTCTTCAACGAGGTCATGAAGAGGGGACAAATGCCAGGAGCCTGGCATATTGCCAGGCTTTCTCTTTTATTTAAGGGTAAGCATGGTGATGACAGACGAGACCCAAACTTATACCGCGGTATAGCGTCTGAAAGGACGCTGAAGAAGATCTTCTGCAAATTGGTTATAAAACGGATCGAGTACGTTGTCGACCAGACCCTTCCACCGGAGCAATTCGGCTTTCGAAGAGGTCGAGGAACGCGTGATGCAATCCATGTGCTTCAGTCAGAGATAGAGCGAGCTGTGGCAAAGCCCGGAGGCCATTTGTATGCAGTCTTTATAGACTGCGTCAAGGCTTTCGACAAAGCACCTCGAGATCTCCTGGTGAAGTCATTCCGATACGCAGGGGTTGGTGGCTCTCTTCTTGGCGTAATTTCCAGTTTCTTTGATGAGGACACCTTACTGGTACAAGGTGAGCAGGAAGTGTTGCAGGTAAGGCAAAATGTGGGAACCCCGCAAGGCGACCCATTGAGCTGCGTCTCCTTCACTCTTCTGCTTGCCGATTTTGTTGATTATATTCGACAAGAGTTCCAGAAGGCCACAGTTGTGATGTACGCAGATGACATAGTGGTCGCTCATCACGACCTGGGTGCCATCAAGCGCATCACTTCTCTGGCGGAGGTGTTCCTTGTCTCAAGAGGGCTGGAAATAAACGCCATGAAGACCAAGGCTATGAAATTCAGAAGAGGAGGTCGATTGGCTGCTAAAGACGTTATACGTTGCGGCGGCCAATCCTTGGAATTCGTTAACTCTTTCCGGTATCTGGGGCTTCGGCTTCATTATACTGGGACGACCTTCACTGCTCACATCGTCGAGAGAGCGCGCACAGCCCTAATTTCTCTTTATGGAGAAATAGGCGATGTCCGGCGACTGTCCGTCCCGACGGCAGTGGCGCTTTTCTACCTCAAGGTTGTTCCGGCGCTGATGTATGGTCTTGACAGAGTATGCGAACACCTCACTCGGGCAAACTTTGGTTTGCTTGAAAGGTGTTTTACAATGTACATGAAGCGAGTACTTTGCCTGTCAATGCGGGCAAGGAGCCGCTTTGTGTACCTAATGTCAGGCTGTGCACCAGTTGTTGAGATCATTCGATTAAGGTTGAAGACGCCGCGTACAGTACCATTCGAGAGCTTTATCTCGGAATGGGAAAATAAAGTTGAACAGGTCCGACGAGAGGTCGGAGACCTGGATGTTTTCAGGGCCTTTCACCTCTGGTCTGGTCTTGCGTGTGACAATCGCCACGTCTATACCAGATACATAGTTCATGGCTATCATCACCTGGTTTGTTCGAATACGAGCTTCCACGAAGAGTACACCGAGTGCGTCTGTCGACTGTGCTCTCAGGCGTGTACGAAGTTTCATGCATCTGCCTGCCTGGCCCTTGCGAAGAGATCACTGCACTGCCTCTCTCGTATAACATGCCGCGAGGAGCTGAGTGTATAATTGTATAATATGTATAATTGTTCATGTTATATGCATACTCAATATGAGTGAAATAAATACGATTATAAACATTGATGTCACATTATGATGCCACCTATGTACAGAACATCTTTTATGGTATATTACATTTGCTTTGTTGCTTTGCTATGCTAAATGGGAACCCAAGGAGCAAACAACAGCCAAGAAAGCATGATTCATGTTCGAATGCAGAAGAGATAATCCAGGTCCTTCGTGTGTTGTCATGCAGTCTGTCCTACTTGCCACAGATAGAATCCTAATTTTGAATCGGTCCTGGAACTGAACTAGCCCGCGCAAGCAAGCTAGCTTTAGCCAAGTGTTGTCCCGCCTTAGAACTTTCATGGTTTAGGTGGTAGGTTGTTATCTGTCGGCCCGGCCCTGATGGCGCCGCTGATCGACTATAACACTTGATGTATCCGCTTTCGGTTCCGTCATCGGAAAGGGCGTCGTGCAAATTAGTAATGGCGATGGTTTGGCATGTGCCATGTTCCGTGGTGATGAATGATGATGATAATAATACTAATAATAATAATTTATATTTTTAACAAGGGTTTATTATTGTTATTAACAATATGTACATGTATCACCATTTCCAATACAATAATTATATTACCATATTGTCTTTGCTTGAGCGTCGGTAACCACTCAACACTACCTTGGTGTTGCTTCTCTGTAGTTCTAATGGCACCCTCTGTCGGAGAAACGCGGTCGATCTTGGCTCCGCTGTGGTCTCAAAGAGCTGTTTCTTAAGCTCTTCTGTCAGTGTGAGTGCATTCCTGCTCCAAACGCCAGAACGAGCGCCATAAATAATAATAATAATAATAATAATAATAATAATAATAATAATAATAATAATAATAATATTAATGCAACCGGATCGCCGGTCTGGGCAGTTCAACCCGAGAGACGACGACGGGCTGAGCAGCAGCAAAACCCCAGCCGCACATTGCCAGTTCTGTTGGATCTCTTCGGACCAGCGGTTGTTTGAACTGTTTCCAGCGGTTGTTGCTGCGCGGGGGGGGGGGGGGGTTCGGCCAGCCCCCGCAGCAACCGGGTGTGTATAGTGCCACCACCAGGACGGCAGAACGGACCGCAGCGGGCCGGGGGCCGAAGAAGTGCGAAGCAAACCACGCCAGAACAACGACTCGAGAGGGCCAGGGCCCAGACCAATCAAGAAAGCAGTGCGCCACGTCAAGGCGGGAACCGAGACGATTTGACGTTCACCAACCCCAATCGCCAGCCCACCTCCGCCGCCGTCCCCCAGCAGCGAGAGCGATAACGACAACAGCAACGATGAAGACAATCAGCTTCAACTGTCAGCGAATACTTAAGAGCCAACACGCCACCAAGACAGACGAACCAACGAAGAACCCGGTGCGTTTGTTATATTATTCATGCTATATTACCCTATTCCTGGTGACTGATCGTCGACGATGACGACGACGACAACAGCAACTTAGCGGCGACGCGCACTGCGTCGCCTGTGGCGGTTGGTGGGTCGGTCGGAAGGTAGCTCATCCACACTCGTTTCTTAGATGCAGCCCTATCGATTCCGAGCCATAGCCGCCTCCGTAGGGGTATTCGAGATCGTGGACTACTGCAGGTTGGCCGATTAATAACGTACGTTTACACGAATTGCAACTAGAACTGGTACTACTACTATTATTATTATTATTATTATTATTATTATTATTATTGTTCGAACCTCACAACTGTATGCTGATAACACAAATACGAAATAAATTATTGTAATAATAATACGACCGCAACAACAACAACATTAGCAACAAAACGGTCACGTTTATGCCGAGATCGTTGCTATCATTATCGTCATGGTAATGACATTTAACAGCAAACATAGAACGCAAAGTACAACAGTCCCTACAATGATGACACCAACATCGACAACGACGACACTAACAACGCCAACAACAGCAACAACGCCAATCACAGAGCATCAGCTTTCTAGCCGAGTTCACTAACTGCCTAAGGAGTCTGGCTCTCCACTCTATATGCCTGGAGCTACCTGCCTGCGTGTCTGCTGCCTGCCTTTTAACGCAAGTGACAGATGAATTGATCTCACATACACGAAACGATGTCGGACGAATGTTTGCCAACGGATCCACGCCGGAAAGTTCTCGATCGGCGCGGATCTGTGTTTCGATTGGGCTAGAGAGCCCCTCCCTCCCACAACCCCTCACCCCCCCCCCCCCCGCCCCCAATCCCGACCCGCCTCTAAAGTTGAGAATCTGCGCGACGACCCCTCAATCGTCGAGTAAACGACATCGTGGCCACTCGCACCAGACTGTCGATTTTCAGTCGATTGTCGGTGGTCTGGTTCGACTTAAATTGATAAATGGTATCGTCATCACCGTCGTCATCATCGTCATCATCACCATCTGTCACCAGCTATGCCGCGGTGGGCTGAAAGCGGCGGACGGACAACCACTAAAGAAAGAAGCCACGGCGGCGTCTTTGCTATTACCGCCACCACCTTAAAGACACCACTCTTTTCGACTAGTACTTCCCTCCATCTTCACTACAACTGCCACACGTTACCACAGCTACAATACTACTGAGGGGCACTATAGCGTGCGTTAAATTTAATTGACGTTGTTGCTGCTGTTGTTGCTGTTACTACTGTTGATGCTGCTGCTGATGTTGCTGTTGTTGTCGCATTAACATCAACAGTGCGGATCTACATGTAGCGTCATTGTACCGGCCGGCTCCCAAAACCAGCTCCAGTGGTCGTCGCAGCCGTCGCAAAACCTAACGAGTCTAGCGTTACCATCATCAACGTGTGCCATCATAGCGCTGACGCTCCAGAGCAGAAGCGGAAAGAAGTTCGAGACGAACCAATAGACGATGCACAAAAGAAGCAGAAATAATAGCCCGGATCGGGGGTCGGGGTTGAAGCCGGCAACGGGTCACTTATCGTGGTGGTATGCTGTTGCTTACCGTGTTGAGGTTTGATGTCGCCCTAACTAGCCCCGTAGCAGTCTGGTCCTCTGGCGGCGCAGCAGACACGATTCGTCCTTATACGGCGTTGGTTTGACTGTCTGTCTGCTTGCGACAAAGTTCTCCATCGACCCGCCGATCTATATGTGTATTTATCATGCACATATGTGTGTTTATATATATATATATATATATATATATATATAGGTTGCACATGTATTTATATGTGATACATTTTCACATGTATGATAGCTCTTTACGTGCGATTTTTGAATAGAGCAAGATTAAGTTACGACCAAGACTAACCACTTCCTCTTCCTATTGGTGTCCTGTATATCTGTATCGCTAACCCTGCACGCCCCATCGTGCGCTCAAGGAAGTCCCTAACAGACTGTTGGGGCCAGCGCTCTGTTTAAATTAAAAGCAACGTGGCAAAAGGGTGTAATGTGTGCAACGGGGCCAATTTCCGCTTTTCGTTCATGATCCTCTTGGCAATTGTTGCGATGCCGACAACATTGCTTTGCAAGTCAAAAGCGTAATTAAATGATAATAATAAATTGGCATCATTGGTTGATTGGCATTGGTTACAGCAGAGCGAAACTCGCATGAACCATTTGGTTAAGGCTTATATGTGCAATTTAGGGTTTCGCGACAAATATATACCTGTACAGTAATCTTTGTGCACTATATATATATATATATATATATATATATATATATATACGAATATGGATGAGCTGCGTATAATCAACTGAAATCCTGCAAAGAACAGGCTAGGGCTATCAATCCCACATGGGGCGTTACTTAACGGAAGAACACGTGTATATGTGGTAAAAATTGATCATAAATAGAGAAACTCTGTAGGGGTATGCTGCGATGGCATCTTCGTGCGATGATTCACGGTGTGACATAACCGGCCTTGTGAGAAAACCATTCGTAGACTTGCGCAAAAGTTTCACACGACAACGATGTACCAAGTCATGGAGGACCACGGAGCACTCGTTCGGCTAAAAAAAGATGACCACTGTGACCGACAAGGTGGAGCAATAACTGGGTCTCTCACGCACTTCAGCCTGGCGCATTTAGAGGTCGGGGCTAGCAAAACAACCGTATAATATTCAGCTGATGCGAGGCCGCAGTCCTGCAGGTCTTTAAGAGTGGCTAAACGTCCGCAATTAGGCTTATGAGATGATGCCCCGTGATGCCGATTTTGTGAAGAAATGTGTTTCTTCGGACAAACCCATTTCTATCTGAACGGAAGTGCGTAGAAACAGAACTGCCGCATATAGACACTTCAGAGGCAATCAAACACGTGATTCACCGTTATAAGCCGTTACAGTGCCATATATGACAGTCGTGTACGGCCTCTGGTCTACAGGAATCAATACACCCTATTTTTTATAAATGCCGAGCGTTATCACAGCATGATCCACAACTTCATTTGGCCGGATTTGGACAAAACATATGCAAGTAAACACAAGTCAAGTCAAAGACACCTTTATTTAGTCAAAAGGGAGAATACAATAGAATATAATATACACTGATTTGCAGACTGTATACCATAACATTTCAACCTCGCAAACTCACGCCTTAAGCATTCGTGCTACGCTTCATGCAAACATATTGTAGTCTGTCTCTCTATCTGTCTTAATGATTGACTCTGGTTCCAACAAGATGGTGCCACAGGTCACACAGCCGAAGAGACAATTAAGCATTTAAGCATGAAGGAATCTTGCGTAACGAGGACATTCATTGGCCTTTAAGATCTTTACCATATATATATATATATATATATATATATATATACAATTAGAAAACTTAGACGACATTAGCCATTACCTAGGATTTTTGGTGAGTTTTTTTATTTAACGACCACCTTTGCGACACCCACAATGCACACGACGTTTGTTTTATTAGTAATCGCTCACGCAGTACTTTAGGAATTCTACGCTCGGCCACGTTTGAATTAATCAATCCAAATATAGATGGTTGTCATAGCCAGTGCAAAAAAAGCCCTCAAACATTGACCAACCCGACTTTGGCTTGCACCTGCCGTCCATTCCAGAAAAATAAACATGTTATCATGGTACAGAATTCGTATTTCCCCACGAACTTTCTACGACAAGTGCTGGCATCCTCAGTTCAAACGTCTGCTGGCGTTAGACGTAATCTAAACGTCGCTTATTCTATGGTAGTGTACAAGTTGCCACTTTCTTAGACAGTGTGAATATAACTGTGGCGCCACATTGTAGCAATCCTGGTTACATATTGAACGATCTACGTATATACATCTATACAAATGCACAGCGAATGCCAAAGCGGCGGTACTGAAAAATGCGGATGCATTTCTTCATTGTTCTTTGCTTATGTTTTGCGGCCAAGACTGGCAGCACGGAGACTACTGCATAGGACTTTTGGACTGACCCGGGGATGCAACGTCAAAAACCCTCAAAAAATTCAGCAAGTTGACAAACTTTCACAGTCAGCAGAGTCCGGCTTGTTACTAGCGACAATAGCAACAATAAGGAGAAGAGCAGCAACAACAACAACAACAACAACAACGGCAACTACAATGTCCACAGCAACAACGACATCTAACAGATAAGCGACAAATGGTGACATGTTTTGCTCGCCAGGGCACTGCATACTTGCAACATGCGCCCTTAAGTGTTGGGCGGAACTAACCGTTACATTGAAATGCCAGTAAGACCCCGAACGAATGGCAAGCATACACGTACGTGGAGAGATTCCCCATGAGTGCTACGTATAGTGGCAAAAAAACTAACACGGCGCAAAACACCTGAAGCTAATGAAACACCTGAACATAATGCAAGGCGAGTACTTGCATGATGTTCGGGTGTGCGTATGTGACGAGGGCCTCAGCTCATGTCAAAAAGCACGATCTGTGAGTCGGGTAAGCTTCGTTCACACAGAGAACGTTGATGTCTTCAATGATGTGAATCGCGTATTAGATAAACGGGATATATGTCACACCGACAAAAATAACCGCAATAGATAAAAATGAGTACAACCGCTGTGGCAGTATGGCCGCTGACTCTCAGTTGTGCGGTGTCTAATCTGTTATCAATGAGTCCGCTCAAATAGGATTCGATTAACAACGGGGATCCAGAAACCAGCGACAGCCCGGTAGATAACAACCACAACTAGTGCACTAGCCCCTACACCACGCAATCACACAACGTCCAAATGGCTAGCACTAAACGACATGTTTTATGATGCTATCTAGTGCAAATGAGGTAGCAAAATATACAGCGGCATTCATTGCAAGAGTTATGGAACCCAGTCCGATTTTTTAGTTTGTAGTGGAACTTATGGACGGAGACCCCGGTGAGAATGTGGCGCTGCTCGAAGAGCGGTTCCATCTATGTCTGTTCAATATTGGAGGCGTCCTGTATAACGCGTGTGGTAACATCGTAGTTTTGTTGGTTCACACCCTGCAGCGTTCACAGTCAGCAATCTGGGAGCGATAAAAGATCCAGGATCGACGACGATAAATGCTCGCCGATCACTCCGGTACTATCCGATGAAACTACAGAAATAATGGTCATGCGTCTAACATACTAGAACTTTCTTTTGTTAGGCAAGATCCCGATTATTAACCCAACCTTGTAATGAAAAAGCGTTTGAATAGAATGACATCAGGTTTTAATCTGAAACATTCGTAATTCAAAACAGATACTGCCTCTCTCAAGTACGCATTTAGGAATAGGTCTAAAATAGACCGTAGCCATTTCAGTAAAGACAACAAGATGACCAGAATTGCTTAGAGCTTCAGCCAAATTAGTGAGAGCGTTTAATGTAGCATCTGTAATCCGATCGCCCGTATAGCCCCTACACCGAGAGCTTTTTAGGATCATCCAAGGCATTAAAGAAAGTTTTATTTTGTAGCGTTGCATTAGAAGAAAACACTGACTTGCGTGAATCGAGTCCTTTTCATTTTTGGAAAAAGGAAAAAATTGCACAGTGCTAAGTCAGGTGAATAAACTGCGTGCTTCACCAGTTGAACTCGCGATGCGTTGATAAAAGTCTTTGTGGTCTCAGAGCTCTGTGGTCGGTTTGGCTTGCTGTCATGGTGAAGCAGCCATCGCCTGAGTCGCGCTCTTCTCGAGTAACCTAGTGAAAACTTTTGCTGGCAGTCTGTATCTTATCCGGTGGAACGAATGAACAAACGCATTTGTAATTGCACTGTTGTGACGACGTAACTACGGTGTCATTGCAAATGCCTTGAGCGTACATTCACGCGACACACAAGTGAGATACATTTGCTGTTATAAGTTAACAGTGACTCTTAATTGACACCCTTTTTATCCTGCAACGGAAGGCGTTTTGATTAGGGTCTCCTTGGCTTAAAAATGCGTTTTAAATGCTCCTTTTATTGCAATGATCTGGCTAGCTGGACATAGCTTTAATACATCCTGCGATGGCGAGAGAACAAGCTGTTCAATAGAGGAACAAAACATACGGACGAACATTTTGATTTTTTTCGGATAGACATTCAACGTTGGCTAGCGAGAGAAATGCTATATATTTTTTTAATACATACATATATTTGCCATTACCCTTATAAAATAAGTACGTTCAGAAAAAAAACGAGTATTCATTGAGAATACTTTTGATACTAAATCAATGGCGGTTTGATCCGTGATATGATTACCATAAGACGTCTTTCCCCGATTTCCAATCTCGGATTAACATAGGGTCTCTATGTTATTCCGTTAAATGCTAACGGAAGAGGTCATAAGCGGCTTGTGTATTTGCTGACATGCCCAGCTTGCCCATAAATCTTGAAGTAATTCCGGTCACATGGGTATAACAGGAAAATTAATCATTTCACTGTCATTCCTAAGCAAGATATTTCCGCTCTTCTCAAAGAATCATAATCGAATATTCAGCGTTAAAAAAAAGTGTGTTTCCTTTGGAATTTAAATTTTTAAGCAATTTTTTTTCTCGGAATAGCTTGTTTGAACGTAGGATATAGTATGTGGCTACCATTTCTGCACAGTGATAGATTTTCGCGATGCAACGTGCACGTGCGCCTGCAGATATTGCAGGACAGCTTGCGAACCAATACCAAGCTATGCTATGTAACGTATGTCTCTGACCTCCCTGCCAAAATTAAACTGTTGGTAAGCTGGTCAAGAATAGTACATGAAGTTATGACTCCTGAAATATTGACAATAACTATTTGCAACATATTAGATATAAACTACATATGCGCTGACTCAAATTGTACTAGCAGGAAGTTGTGTGTGTAAATACGTTTTTATGACCTCGCTTTAAGCGGGGCCTTCGTTGTCTGCGCACCGTTAGGTTTCTTAACTTTTACCCGTGCGAGTCAAGGTAAAATATATGCAAGTAGTCTGCGACCACCTGCAAAACATCGTCATATTTGCAATATAGATGCAGAATGCGTTTTTAACCATACTGCTTCCCGTTTGATAACAAAAGCCGTTTTAAGACGAGGTATAAAAACGCTTTCAGGCACAATATTTATTATATATATATATATATATATATATATATAATCTGTCCCGAAATAGGTTTACTATTACTAACGATCCATCTGTATACGATGGTGCATGCAGCAGTGCATGTATGTGACCCAAGGCGTCTGCAATAACAGGCCCGCTTTGTCTCGGTTTGCCCGCTAGCAAGCTGCTGTCGCTGTGGGCTTTGTCTTCCCCACCAACTATCATTTTCATCTTCTCCCCCGTTCCTCCACTTCACGTGTTGGCGGCCAAAGCCCTAAAACTCTTATAACCCTGCAAACATTCAGTCATTCATTCATTCCATCGTATCTCACCCACCGACCGTGTCGTGCACTGCAGATATCTTCCGACTCTCGCGTAGTTCTCGTAACAGTGTACGAAGTATACGCGCGGCGGCACATCTTAACACAGTTCGCGGCGTTGAAGTGAAGTGCACGCCGCCTCTCACACACATAATCGTGTGTGCATAGGCAAACACACTTATCCAGTTGACACTAGGGTGCATAGAGAATACAACACAAATGTCAGTCCACCGTCCAGGATGCTGTCAAATAGTGGCGCTCAAGGTCTTCGCCGATGTGGACGTGAGGTCGTCATTCACGCAGTTCCCGAATAGAGAGGCGGGAATCCTCAAGCAGACTTCATTCATACGCGGGCAGAGCAGCGACTTATGACGTCAACCGATTCCCAGTGGGTGACACCGATGTATGGTCAACGGCAGCAGCAGCAACAACAACAACGAAAACAACAACAACTACAATGACAACAAATACAGTGTCAGTACAACAACAGCGCCAGCTACAACAATATCAACAGCTAACAACAACAACTACAATATCAGCAACAACGACGACGACGACGATTACAATGTTGAGGACCACGACCAGCGAGGGGAAGGAATGGAACCTGCTCGTCTGTGATGAACTGCCGAGTTTATCGGACCGACTCCGGCACCTCCTTGAATTTTCTTCGGGACCCCGGTGTCCTGAGGCAATTGCTGGCACGCCCGACAACAAGTTTGGCCAGCTGCATTCGGCAATCAACTGCATTATGCGCTCCTGATCCTGACGACTGCTATTGCTATTACTACTACTACTACTACCATCACCACCACAACTACTAAAAGTAAAGTTTTCGGGCTGACCCTCAGCCAAGATTTAACGTTCACGGAACTGTTTTCCACATTGCTTTATAGACGGACCCCCAAAAATACAAATCAGTGCAACGGTGGGGCTCGAACCCGCGCACTTATATATCTCTTTCGGTCGGAAGGCATTGGGGTGGGCATTGGGCCCATCCCCGTGAGCTAAACGGAGGTTGGTGTGCTGGGGGGAGAAAGGGGGAAGAGGCAGGGAGAGCTCAAAACGGTTGCCTGTCGCTTCCATGTTGAATGTCTCCACAAATGGTCGTTTTGTTCGAAGATCCTATGCTTGTTGTCCCCACCGCGTCTGAGCCCGACAGCTCGTTTGCCACTACTGATGATTCTTCTACTACTACTACTTCAGCTATTTCTGCTGCTGTTGTTGCGTTAGCTGCCCGGAGTTTCAAACGTGCAGTGTTTGGCTGACGACTCCGACTGACGATCTGGCTTGCTTGTGATCTCCGGCAGTGTTAGCGTATTACTCCTATGTGTTGCTATGTGCGTGTATGGCTGCGTGAGCGTATAAGTGAGTTTCGCTAGCTGAAGTGCGTTCCTTGGCTGGAGTGCGAATACACGCTTCACAGCGTCCAGCCGCACAAGAACTCTCCCCCCACTGAAGAACCCCCAAAGTCTCCCCAAACACATTCCCTGCCGCCTGTGCGGTACGACGGTGCATTGCAATGCGACTCGATTCACATATGAAATCTGGTATCTGCATGCTTGCTGCACACAGCCACTTAGCACCTCTTGGCTGCATGCGCGGTGGTCCCTATCGTGCGGTGCACGCAGTTTAAGTTTAATATTTGTTATATGTTTATGATACAGTACCGAATGTTATAATAATACTATGGCCAGAAAAAGCCGCCAGACAAGCATGGCCTTTTAAGGCTCATTTTCGGCAAGTTTTTCGTTCTAGGTAGACCCTGCATTGGCCTTACGTCGGTCGCAGAAATGCATCGTTTGTAAAAAAAAAATGGCACGTGTGATTACGAGGTGTGGTAGCCTGCATGGGGCATGAGGTCTGTTCATATTGACACAACCATATTATCAGCACAGGTCGTCTCACTCTATGGCGATCTCAATAGTTCTAAATGGTGGAAAAGGAGGATCCTACTGTTGAATGCAGGCGACCACCATGACATTCGAATAAATGATTTAATGTCTCTAATGCAGTCTTGTCACCCTACATAAACAAATTCTATGATTGAGAGTCATGACTTACCACCACTAATGTTGCTTTATTTTTGACCTTGCAGTATAATTACAATTTTAAAAGAAAAGCCGGGGTAATCTCTTGGCTATGTATATAAATATATATTTATATATATATATATGCCGAGAACAGCAAACAACGGTACAAGTGTCAATGTTGTGTACATACTCAATATGAGTAAAATAAGTGTGATAATATATATATATATATATATATATATATATAGGCTAATCAAAAATGTCTGATGCATATACATGAAACAAATATCCTTCACTTCTTTGAATTAAACTAAAACAATTAACGTAATCAATGGCGTGTGTGTAGCTGATGAAGGGCGCTTCTAAACAGAATAAATTGAAAGACTTTTTGGTTTCGGTTTAATTTTTAAAAATTATAGTACTAGAGCTTGCCGATCCGCCTTCGTATATATATATATATATATATATATATATGTATAGAGATAGAGAAAGAGAGAGAGAGAGAGCGAGAAAGAAAAGTAACGTTGCAAAGCTTCTTATATATAGACAGATTTGCATTGAGCTGTCTATTGTACTTGCTAGTAATGAATGGATCATTAGCAGTCTCTCCGACGTAGCTATTACATGGTCGGTTCATGCTTAGTTCGCACTGTCGAAACGCGTCCTGCCGATAAAGCTCGAGGAAAGCGCTGATGCTGTGGGAACGAGGGAATGATCGACTACGGGGAATGCACATTCGAGTGTCGCACGTAGACAAAATAAACTCTACTGCCGTCGAGCGTGCGACTGCGAAGAAACGCGATGTAGTAACAGTTCATCAGAAGGGCTAATCTTTCCCGCCTTCTCTCGCGCTCTCTCCCTCTCTCCATTCCTCTCTTTATTGTTCGTCGTTTTTTGCCTCACTTGTCGACCAGCGTTACCCCCAGACGACTGGCAGTGAGAACATCTGAACGGTCTCTGAGTGAGGCGCGGCGACCCAGGCCCACTACACTACAGTCGACTTAGCCTACTGCAGCCCGGGCGTACGCCCAATGGTCAAGGAGTCTACGACACACTACACCCCGTTCGTACCCCCTCCTCCCCCAGTTCCTACCCCTCCCCCCCCCCAGTTCCTACCCCTCCCCCCCCCCCAGTTCCTACCCCCCCCCCCTAGTTCCTACCCCCCCCCTAGTTCCTACCCCCCCCCTAGTTCCTACCCCCCCCCCCCCCCCAGTTCCTACCCCGCTCTAATAGGGCCAGAGACTTGGACGAAATGGGACAACGAAGATCCAATTGAATGTCCGACGGATGTTGCTAGCCACTGAAAAAAAAAGCAACATGAAGCTGCCTTAGCGTCTGTCTAGCAGATGCTGTACAGCTGTCATTGCTTTTACAACCACTATATTAGAGATTTGGACTAGAGGCTTGCGTTGTTCCAAAGGCACTCTACACTCCGGACCAGTCTTGCGTCTCTCGGTCTGTTCTAGTCGACAAACCTCCCAGAGTTTGCCAAAGACAACGACGACGAGAATCACCAGCCCACCGATTGGGCCACAATTGTGATCAGTTGCGTACAGGGACCATTTCAGAAGGGAACGGAAAACAACAACATCAACAACAACGGAAGGAAGAACTTGTGTGGCGCAGGCTAGTCAAACCCAAGCTAGGGAGAGAGAGAGAGAGGAGAGATAAAACAGCAAAGGAGAGAGACACGTAAACGATTAGATTGGCGGCAGCGGAAACACGCAAAAACAAAGCGGACAACACAAACGTATTTTCTCCTTGAAGGGCGGGGCAGAAACACACTGACGTCGTAGGGACCGACATCGAGTGCCAGTAGATCAGTTACGTACTTTGCGATCGACTGAAGGGAAAAAAAGGGATGCAAACGGGTCCTTTCCTCTTTATTTTCCCTATTTTGCCAGAAGGAACAGACGTTTTAGAGCGGCGCTACGAACACACACACGTTGAGCCAATTCCAGCAGCAGAGGTGGCCCCCAGGCGGCTCTGCAAACTCTCCATAGCAACCAGTGCGAACCCCAGCAGCTTGGATGTCCGGCAACACTAATCGAGGTGCAATATGTGTGACGTGTTGCAATCCTTCTCTGTCACTTCTTATAGCGAGAAGGGCGACAGGAAGCGTTTTGCTCTTCTTTACGATATATATATATATATATATATATATATATATATATATATACAGGTAGTTCAACAAGTTCTTAGAATAAAAACCAAGAATTTTCCAAATCTTGTTTTTAATTTTTTCTTATCCGATATACTCCCCGAGAAGCTCAATACACTTTTCCCACCGAGATTTCAGAGCATTTATACCTCTTGAGTAGAATTCCGCGTCTTTAGACTGAAAATAGGCATTGACAGCAGCCTTAATCTCTTCATTGCTGGAAAAACGCTTTCCACCGAGACTATTCTTCAAATGTCTGAAGAGGAAATAATCAGAGGGGGCCAGGTCTGGAGAATCGGAAGGTTGTTCAATAAGTTCGAACCTCAGTTGGGCCAGTTTTGCCGTTGCATGCCGCGACTTGTGTGCGGGAGCATTATCCTGGTGAAACAGGACAACCTTCTTCTGCAAAGCGGGCCGTTTCACGATGAGTTCTTGCTTCAGGCAGTTTAACTGTCTTGCATAATATTCTCCCGTGATCGTTTTACCGCTCTCAAGGTAGTCGATCAGAATTATTCCACGTTGGTCCCAAAAAACCGTAGCCATCATCTTTCCGGCCGATGCCGTTGTCCGCACCCTCTTCGGAGGTCCTTCACCAGGTGCACACCATTGACGAGATGCTTCGTGGGTCTCGGGAGTGTAGTGATGGACCCAGCTTTCATCGACGGTCACGAATCTGCGCCAAAAATCCGACGGATTTTTCGACATCTTGGCCAAATTTCGCTGTGAAGCGGAAACACGCGCGTCTTTTTGGCCTTGGTTGAGCAAATGCGGCACCCATTTTGCTCTGAGCTTTTCCATCTTCAAGTTTTCGTGCAGGATGAAATGCACACTACCCAAACTGATACCCAAGGCCTCCGCTATCTCCCTAATGTTCACTCGCTTATCTGCGGCAACGATTTTCCGCACCTTTTCCACATTTTCCTAATCAGTTGCCGTTTTTGGGCGTTTTAAACGTAGTTCATCCCGGTGCTCCTGCGACCTCTTTTTAACTCATTAATCCAGTTGGAAACAGTGGCAAAACATGGCGCAGGGTCACCGTACACCTCGTCTGACTCAGTTTTCACTTGGGTCGCATTCCAACCTTTGAAATAAAATGCTTGATAACCACTCGAAACTCTTTTTTCTCCATTTTTCAAAATCACGCCAATACGTTGCACGGGAAAAGCGATCAAACGAAATCGCAACGGCCAATCACCATAATATTTTGACTGCTGGCAGTCGAAAAGTTGCCGTTTCCAATAACGGTGAAAGCGCGCCAAAATTCGAATTCTGAAAAGCTCATTTTAAGAACTTGTTGAACTACCTGTATATATATATATATATATTATATATGTGTTATCAACAGAAGGCGCACCATTGTTGGCATCTTTCGTATATATATATAGACCAAATATGTCAAAAATAGTGCGCCTTTTGTTGATAACACATTAGTCCTCTAAATGCGCATTTATTGAGTATCATGTTGGTACTAAATCGGTGGGGGTTCAAATTGTGATGTGATTATCGTCAGCCAGTTTGCCTCGCTCACTTACGTCGAATCCCCACAGGTGTGACCCCGGCAAAATAATTTTTATTTGTTGTGATTAATTCTTTGTAGAACAAAGCCACACTAAAGGCGATTAATGCATTTTTATGAAAACATTCTATGCACATTCAAAATGGTGGAAATCTTTCTCGTAAGCAAATACGTGCAATTTCTATCTTTAAGTTCAAATTCAACTGCCGAGGCTTGTACTACTTTCAGGTCCTAAGCGATAACAATTCGAGAGCCTCGGTTAGGGAGTTTGAATCTCAAAGAGGCCTTTCACTCACGAAGACGCTCTAAGCTTGACAACCACCGGATGGAGTCAATGATTGTAGAAAGTCCACTGGCTAGTAGTGCTTTTGGGTGAGTTTACAAACTTGTGAAGTGGGTTCCTCGTACACTGATCGATGCGTACGCGTGACAGAACTAGAACATGGCAAGGTTAAGGTCGTAATATTATTACAGTGCAGCAGTGTTCGTCGAAGCTATACTCGCTATACTCAGCTAACCTCGCGCAGTCCAACTTAGCTCCAAATCTTTAGAGCCCTCTGACGGGCAGATATATACTTCAGAGGTTTGTGTGAGAAACATTGTTTTGCCATTTTTGAGCGTTATGATATACACGGTTCTTCTACAAAACTGAATCTACTATATATATATATATATATATATATATATACATATATGGTTTCCGGTAAAATTGCGGTACAATTAAAAACGGTCTCAGGCATTCTGCAGTGCTGCTGCCGCGGCCGCTGTTGTCGTCGTCGTAATCCTCACTATCTGACGTCCGCCAATTTGCGTGTATCTGGCAACGCTCGAGGCAAGCCTTCGTTCAGGACTTCCCCAACACTTACCGACTAGACACGCCCGTCCACCCACACGCACATTCGCATAGACACGGGACACGGACATATGCACGCGAAAGCACGCGTTAAAAAAGGCAACTTGTTAATCAGGGCTGAATGGCTAGCTAACGTGCGCCGGTGACCGGCAACAGCCAGGTACGTCCGTACATCGCCTCCAGAGTCGCCTGTCGTACTATCTTGTCGTGTGCCCCGTCGTTGTCGTGACCTGAGCTGAACTGGCTTTATCCTTTCGTGCTCGTATTGCAGCCACTGTTGTTGTCGTTGTCGTTGTTTTTGTTGTCGTTGTTGTTGTTGTTGTCGTCGTTGTTGTTGTCATTGTTATCGTCGTTGTTGTTGTTGTTGTCGTTGTTGTTGTTGTTGTTGTTGTTGTTGTTGTTGTTTTTGTTTTTGTTGTTGTTGTTGTTATTGTTTTTGTTGTTGTTGTTGTTCTTGTTGTTGTTGTCGTTGTTGTTGTTGTTGTTGTTGTTGTTTTATGTTGATGTCCTCATTCGTTTCTTCGTTGGTACGTTTCATTCAAACGACGGCTCTCTCAAGATCCCTCTAATTTCTCTTGCATCTCCTGTTTCCTCCACCTGGATGTGTTTCTTTGTCGCTTGGGTGTCCCCGCTCGCATCCCTCCGCCCGTTTTATCGTTCCATAATGACACTGTATGTAAATAGGGAGTGTGTCGAAGTACTGCTATTGCTGCTGCTGCGACGACTACGACCGCACACGGGCGGCGGCGGTGGCACAGTAGGCGAGTAGCACTCAGCCGTGTCCTGCCAATGCGTGTAGGTGGACTCCTTCCTGCATTTCCAACCTTTGTGGTTGTTTTTGTTGTTGTTGTTGTAGTTGTTATTATTGTTATGTTAGTGTTGCCAGTCGTAGCCTTGGCCAGAGGATGGTGGCTAACTGGCTGGCTTGCTGGCTGGCTATGTGCTGGTGATGGTAGTAGCGATGGTAGTACAGAGGGAAACTCTTCGAAAGGCGCTCGCAGACGAGACGTCGGGCGGGCGTTCCGAACCCGGCGGGCTGAGCACACGTCGGCCAAATTATTAGCATGGTGATGATGATATTGATAATAATGATGACGACAGTGGTGATACTGATGCATTGATGATGATGATGATGAAGGAGGAAAAAAATGAGCAAGGAAAAGGAGAAGATAAAGGAGCGAGGAGTAAGAAGGGGAAATAGGACGAGAAAGTAAGTAAACAGCAAAAAATACCAGAAAAGGCAAAATAGGAAACTAAGAGAAAAAAGAAAATATGTTGATGATAATAAGAAGAAAAGAGAGGAGAAGCAGGAGGAGGAGGAGAAGAAGAGGAAATGTCACATTAAAACAAGTAAAAGTGGCAAAGGGAGAAGGAAACGAAAAACACCAAGAGCAAGAAGAAAAAGAAGAAAGAAGAGGAGACAGTACAAGTGAAGATACAGGATGAAGATTGAGGCATGAAAAAGAATGTTGAGACAGGGGACAAGAATAGCAGAAAGAAAGAGAGGAGAAAAATAAAGGACATGGACAAGAAAACCAAACGAAGACCACATGCAAAAGAAGCAGAGAAAGAGGCATTTTCGAGAACAATAGTCTGACGAAGGAAAAGAAAAAGAAAAACAAAAACAGTCTCACGTAGAAGAAGAAGAAGAAGAAAAGTAAAAACAAGCATTTGAAGAAGAAAAACAAGCAAGAACAATATTAAGTTAAAGAAGATGAAAAACAAAAATTAGGAAAAAAAGAGAATGAAGACGAAGACAATGATGAGGATGATGGTAGTGAGGTAGGACCGTAGCGCAAAGCATCGTGTTAGCGTGGGCGGGCTATAGTAAACGGCGGCGGCGGCATGGGCGACGGAGCAACATCCAGATGACGGTGAATACCACAGCACAGCAATACTTTCCCTTCCTTCCTGTCTTCCGCCTTCATTCTCTTATCTGCCGCCGGCGGGGCGCAACTTACCCGGACCGGACGTGCGACCTAACACGTTCGCTCGCTCCGGCAAGGAACGGCAAACAAGCCATCCAAATTGGTTTACAAGACCTACCTGCTTGGTATTGTTTTTGCTGTTGTTGCTATTGTTGTTAGTGTTAGTTGGCGTCGTCGTCGTCGTTATTGTTGTTTTTGTTGTTGTTGCTAGCGGTATTGCTGTCGTTGTTATTGTTGTTGTTGTTAGCGGTATTGATGTCGTTGTTGTTGTCAGCTGTATTGCTGTCGCTGTTGTTGTCAGCGGTATTGATGTCGTTGTTGCTGTTGTCAGCGGTATTTCTGTCGTCGTCGTTGTTGCTGTTGCTATTGCTGTCATTGTTGCTGTTGTTTACGTCAAGGGAAAGCCGGGCAGCCTGGAATCGAGTAACAAAGAAAACATAATCGTCGCCAATCGTCTAACCGTTCCCCGACTCGCGCATTTCTGTTGTTTTGGCCTTTCCAGCCAGAGTATGGTAGTGTCTATATCGGTGTGGGGTTTTTCTCCGACCCCTCGTGCTCCTCCTGTTTAGCTTCCTCCACTCTGGTTTTATATGTGTTTCGTTCTCTCTTGCAGTTAGCTTCATTTCGATTTCCACGAGTAAGAGAGCGTCAGTCAGTAACTAGGCAGGTTAGTACGTGTGGGTCCGTCCAAGGTCGCACGCGTGCACCCATACCAGCGCCGCACGAAGAGCCTGCTAAGTCGGCCTGCTTAACTATACGGCCTGCTGTCTGTCTGTCTGTCTGTCGGTCTGCCTGTCCGACGGTCCGGCGAGCAGCGAAACGTTCCACCGGACTGGCGGCGTCGGCCGTCCTTCTCTTTGGCGAACTAGATTATCTAGATTGCAGGTGCTGGATTGCAGTCGTAGTGGTTATACTTCTACTACTAGCGGTTGTAGTAGTAGTAGTAGTAGTAATAGTACTAACGAAATGCAGCCCAACCTAACAAGTCTAGGCGGTTTCCCCTAGGCTCATACACACATACACAGAGGAATAGGCGGCATTCGTTTCGTAAGCGCTTCGTCGCTAGCTAACGCATTCCTCTTACCCGGTTCTCATACTCCGTTTTGCTTCCGCTCTTCTGACTAATTGATGAACTAGTAAATGCCGAAATTGGCAGGAATTCGGAAGATTTTCAGCCGGGTAAGTTGTGGCCTGGTGCAAGCAGTGGTCGTTCAGTGGCGTTTAGAAGGGCGTGGGTTTAAACCAAGGATTTCGGCCATTCACTCGTCGATAGGTTTTTTTTAATGGTAGAAATGCCGGGTGGCCCGCAATTAGCTACGATCGAGAGAGAAAAAACGCTAAAAACAACGGGAGCAGGAATGTCTTGGTAAGGATACAATGCTTATATAAATATATATATATATATATATATATATATATATATATGATGAATATATATATATGAAACAATAATGAGTCTTTGCAATTGTTTAGCAAGGATAAAAGTAGTGTACCGTCGAGTTGTAGTAATCGAGCAGTAATGACCCAGTTTGCACGGCATGCAGTAACTGGATCTAGTCGAGTTTGAACTTATTCACAATCAAGGCCAACGATGCCGTGTACCAATACGCGAATAATTCAAATCTGACAGGCTGTGTTACAGGCTGCCGAGCGCTGTGGTTATTGCAAATATGAGCGCTTTCAATTCCCTGTGACAGGCTGGAGGTCAACTTACCGGTAAACCACCATTGGCGGTTTATATAAAATTGCTGCTAAGATTCATGCTTAAATTGTACACAACACGGCGATGTAGCAAACTCTGTCAAAGTTGAGCAATGAGCATTAGCCATTGAAGGGCTATTCTACAAATAACATTCTGTCGCCGACGCAGTTTTGAAAAATGTCTTGCCTTAAAGTGAAAAAAGACCCATTCTTCTATGTGCTTTGTTGCATGGATTTGTTTATGTGACGATTTGATTGTACGAACGCAGATGGTTTATGGCGGATAATTGTTTAGCCCAATTCGAATGTCTGAAATATTGGTAAGATTCTCTTGCAGAATTGGTGAGCGTTAGCTTCGTGGAAGAGGGGCAATTTTCTGCTCACTAGGTGCAGGTGCGTCAGGGCCCATGTTATGAAACTTGCTACAATTGTTGGCAGCAAACAATTGCTTGGGTTTCAACGAGCAATCATAGGAAACGAGACTCTTGTTCGCTCTAACGACAACAATCTCTTTTTCGAGGATTATTCGCTTCGGCAACGTTTGGGCAGAGCTTACAACGTCAAACTGAAAGCGGTTCCTGTAAATGTTCTCGTAAAGAATGCTATCTTCGTCAGATTACGAAACGTCTCAAAATTGGGTCATGTCGAAACGGACAAGAACGGAAGCGCACGCGCTCAAAGTAGCTTAAATCGTTGTATTTATAAAGCACGAAATTACACACAGCCTAGTATTGACTTTACGTTAAAGTGTTCTTAGAACAGAATCTCAATTTTTTCCAATTAGGGTTTTAAGTTCAAAGTCTTCAGCTGCATTGTTGTAACATTTGCAGGCTAAACATAAGCCTTCATATGGTGAGACATACTTCCAAGAGCGAATGCAGAAGATGTTTGCGGAAACGCGCTTAACGCGAGACACCTAGTGACACAGGATAGCTTTCTATTTGAAAGGTTTGTTAACGACTTCAAACCGAAGTTCGGTTTATGAGACCCTCACGTATGCTAGACGCGTTTTAACTCGCTACCAACGTGGAGAAGTCCCGCGCGAAATGCGACGATGTTGACCTGTTCACGGGCGGTAAGATTGCCATCTCTCATACAAGCGGTAAGAGTGCACCTTTATGCACAGTTGCCGTTGCTTTAAGTGGCAAATACTGCAATCAGCTTATATATATATATAAAGGAGGAAGAGAAGAACGCTAATCATTTAGGCTGACTGCTTGCTTACCTGATGGAGCCCGACCTCATCTGGGCCTCCCAGTAAGGCGCGGGTTCGGCACCAGACAGAAACTCCCTAAAGTCAAATATATATATATATATATATATATACATATATATATATATATATATATATACAGGGGCATTCATATCGTTATGTACTTATTTCGAGGTTTAGTAGAACTCGGCAAGAAAATAATGTTTGCCAATGGAAACAAAAGGCGGAAACGTCCTGTTTAGGAGAGAGAGTGAAGTTTATAAAAGTAGTTATTCTGCCTTTTTTCTCCTACATAGTTGTACGAAATCTACGTTTGCGGGAGAACCAGTTAACGCATGGAGAAACCGATTATACCGGCGTGTTCGGAAAATTTTATCTTAGAATTGCACCGATTGCATCCAATGGAAAATCAATGTTTTGGAAACAACGCAGCCTTCTACGTACAGCTTTGCATGAACGAGTCAAGCCTACACCTCTCATACTGGTGTGCTGGTTTACAAACTTCCACCAAGAGTCGTTTTATATAGCTTGTCGTAAAAGCGCTACTGTTCACCGAGCACCTTCAGAGACGTTTCCGGCCATTGGAAATTCCGGTATTTAAATATTTTTTTTTACCTTTTACAGGGAGAACCTGGCTGCAGTGAACCTCAGCGTGTGCAGCATGGCCGCAACTAACAACTGGATAGAAAACCATTTGAAAGGCAAACAAGCATTTATTAGCTCGTTATGGCGTGCACGCAATCCATGATGACATCACATTATGTCGTAGCTACCTTTTACGAGCCTTGTAACACATATTTGCTATAATTTCTGTGACCTGCCATGTGACCAAATATCGATAGTATACGTACAAAAAGCTAAATATATACAAACGTACACTAATGTGGAATATACATATATAGCGTACATAATTATTACATATTGATTACATAGCATATTTAAAATGCTATAATTAAATAATCTGCATCAAAAAGGCAATCAAAAGCGTGTTGTTATTATTGTGAGTTATGAACGTTTGAGCCAGGTTCAAGATGCTCTGCTCTCTTCATGTCACTGCATGGCGCCTATGATAGAAACGTTCACCCTAAAAAAGGCCAAACACATAATCTGTTTTAAAAACATGTCAAGCCCGGTGGCGTGGTGCATTTGCGTGCTTCCTGCGACCGGAAAAGACACATGGGTGCACGAGTTCGATCCCCACCGTTACACATTTGAATCTGTCTTATGAGGCAATGCGAAAGCAAATCCGTAGACTTTAAATGTTGGCTGAAGGTCAGCCCGGAAAAAGAAAAGGTTTCAAAAACATGGCATCGATCCCCGTAACATCTTCTATACGTTTTCCGTTCTCGTTCAGGATTTTCACTGTACTTGTGCCGATAAAGCCCATTGTCTAAAATGTATTGAATGGTAGCTTTTTGAGAAGCTCGAGATATTTATTTTGTTTTTCAGAATTCGCGCGTTCTGCATCCCATGCAGGTTCAACTGCAGATACGATTTCGATACGACAAGGCCACCGTGCATGAAACGGCTAGATCCCATACAAGGCTTTTTTCGTGTGACCACAGCGGAATGGCGACCCCGTCTGGTCGCAGCTTACTGCTGCCATTAATGTCCTTCGGCTCGGGAACTCCTAAAACGACATCAGGGATACCATCCACTCCCAACGCCATTCTTACAATGGCGTTAAGTCCCGCGTATCTTGTGAGTTTGCCGGGATTTCTTAGACAGCTTATATGTATCATGTGGTCCATGGAAGCTCTTTACGTTGCACAGAACGTAATGAACTCCCGTGGGCTGCAAAGGCTGTACTTTGGTGTCGATCTCTCACCCCGCTCCTCATTGCTACTATTCCATGATTCCCTATGTCTACCTCGCCTATTTCGGTTCGTCAGTTTTGCAGATAAACGTCAATGTTTTTCTTCAGGTTTAGGTTTTGTAGATCTCCCGTCAGCAGCGGGCTCGCTTCCAGCACGCGGACAACCCTATTCCTGCACGTATTCTATAGCGCAAAACACTCTCTTTAAAAAGAATAACCTCACCCCCCGTCAATTAAATGCAGTTCGTCCACTCCACCTTATGCCATAATAAAGGACTACAATATGTGGCCATGAGTGCTATCTGTATCCCAAAGAGAGCAACTGCTGCGTAAACCGATTGTATTTAACTGCCGCAGCTGTGATGTTGGCTTTTCGGACGTTCTTCTGAATGTGTGACTGAAAGCGGCTACAGCTTGTTGACAGAGTAATGCCTAGATATATAAATTTGTTTACAAATGTTATAGTAGACTAGAATATTATTATTTTATTATATAGGAGGCTATATACAAATTTTTTGTCGTAGGATAGAAGACCTTCAATATATTTGAGAGTGCGACACGTTCGTAGCATGTAGACTTACTATTAGTTTTATTTATGTGTTAGAGCAATGCAATTGTGAGGTGCGAATGTGTATTCTCGTTATTTCATGGTTTTCCCTCTAGCTATTTGCAGCCCATCGCACCCGATATCGATGCGCCACTTCCTCTGCAAACTGCCAATGAAAACAGCTGCCTTAGAACCTCGCCTTCGCATGTATCCGCGGTGGCATATTATTATTATTATTATTATTATTATTATTATTATTATTATTATTATTATTATTATTATTATTATTATTATTATTATTATTATTATTATTATTATTATTATTATTATTAAATAATTAATATATTGATAATTGTGATACATGTACATATTGATAAAATAAACCCTTGTTCAAAAAAAAAAATTCGTCTCCTGCGGGCCTAGTGAGAGGTCGTCCGTCTACCCCAGGAGCCCTATAGCACATAGGTTATAGAGCAGCAACAGTATTAATTTTCAGAATGAGTCAAAAGTCAGAAATAGGAATTCGAGTCTGAGACGCACCAACCAAACGTACGTTTACTGTATGACTGCAGACTACACATGATTTTTTTGCTGCTTGTTTGATTGAGGAAAAACACGACGAAGCTAAGTCAGCCTAAGTGGATTGCGTGTTCTTGTGTAGGCAATCTGCTCGCGCTGTATACGAACAATCCTCGCCTATGTTTAAATACGTCACGGGCAATACACCGCGCCGGGCCTTTGTAGTTTTTTGAGTGCAATTCGGCGGGCTAATTAGAAGTGGAATTGTAGGAAAACTAGTCGTAGCAGTCGTAGTAATTCCTCCTGTGAAGGCACAGTCTAGCACCAGCAGCAGCACCGCTAGACTATGGAATGTTCTCCGACGTCTTCTCGTGTGATTTACCTCGAACCCTGGCGCGCAATTTCAGCCCAAATGATGATCACGGTAATACTCTCTCTCTCGTGATGACGATAGTGATGATGCAAATGGTGATGATGATGACAATGATGACGAAGACGATGATGACGGCAACCTCTCTTAAGATGAAAACCGCCAGCTAGAAGAACGTCGCATGTCTAGATAGGATAGCCGACCGAGTTCGGAGGAGAGAGGTCGGGTACGGCGGTAATGCTAATTAGCGGTGTTCATTAAGACACTACACTAAGGCTATGACGACAGCAGCTATCATGAATAAGCTTGGCCTTGGTTACTAACGGGCTGCTGCTGTCGATGTTTTGTCGTCTGCCGTGTCCTCGATCTCTCGCTCCTGTCTCGATACTTCGCTCTCTCTCTCCCTTTCTCTTTGTATCTCTCTAATTCACTATTCATCTCGATTGTGCCGCCACGAAGTCAAATGGCCAAGCCCGTAATCATGAGTAGCGCATTAGGCAAATGCTCGCGCGACGAAAGCACGTAACAACAACATATTTTTCCTGTTCTTCTTCTTTTCTTCTTCATCTTTTAAGTGTATTACGTGTTTTTTTTTAATTGACGTTTTTTTACGTACGGTGTAATGAGTACTGAGACAAAAATACCTGTCTACACCTCTTCGGGCCGCTGGCGCGGATTTCAGTAGCGGCCGCCGATGACGCGCTCGCTGGAATGACAAACTGCTCGCATGCTCTTATTGTACTATTATTATTTCCCTGTAGAGATTGGTATGTGCATGATTTGGATTCCGGTTAGGATGACCGGACTGCACTCGGGGAAGGGCAATGATGCGACAATTCACGCCCTTGAGCACTGAATTTACTGAGGACTGTACATTGAGGAGGTAGGAGCGCAAGTGAGAGGTTGGAACTAGATGCTGTGTCAAGATAGTGCTCGTGGCGTCTCGGCAGTCATGTCGAGCAAGAGGGCGAGGTGCCAGGGGTCAGACAAAAGGCTAGTTAAAATGTATAAAATATACATGTGCATATATACATGAATGCACTGGTCTAGACGCTTGACAGTGATAAATAATGACACAAGAATTACATATATATATATATATATATATATATATATATAGTGTTTTTTAATTAAAAAAGTATCATGCTTTCAGCTCTGGTATAACAGACCGACAAAAGTATTGGCAGACGTTGCGAAGTAAAGAGCTGTGGAGATTTTAATTGATTCATGGGTTGTAGGAGCCACCATACAAAGGGTCGGCAATACTGTTGTGATGAGCGTATTTCCTTGCTACAATGCTGTATCACACCGAGGTGCTGGATCACCGCTTTACTGTATACGCACTTGGCCATGCGACTGTGTAAATGTACTCCATTTTATAAAATGTCTTTTTTTTCGAAAGCTTAAGCATGCGTAATGCAGTTCGCAAATAAACCACGTTCTATATATATATATATATATATATATATATATATATATTGTCAATCAAGCCATTCGTCAAACCTAAAAAAGCTCATAAAAATATTTATTTTAGCTCAGATCTTGCTCGAACGAATGCCCGACAGCAAATAAACACATTCGGTAGCGAAAGCAGAGCTCTAGTTGCACGCGTTCAAAGATACCAGGCGTCTCCTGAATAATCCCAGAAGCAGTAACTATTCTGCCGATCAGATCTATAGGAGACCCAATGGGAGTTGCATAAACTAGATCCTTTAGGTGGTCCCAAATGAAAAAATCGAGACTGAATGGATGGAGCGATTGCGGCGGCCAAGCTTGTGGGCCGCCTCGGCCAATCCAACAATTGGCGAAAATCACATCCAGATAATATCGTATCTAAAGGGCGTTGTATGCTAGGTCATCATCGTGCTAGAACCACAATCCATCCTCGATCAAATACTCTGTGGGACGTATCCCAGGAGTTCTTGTAAGGTAGTGTTTAGAACCGACCAAGATGGCTTAGTGGCAAAGCCTGTGCCTTGCATTCGGGAGGACTGGGTTCAAGACCCAGACCGGCCACTCTTAAATTGGTTTGCATGGTTTCCAATTTAGACAAGGTAAATGCCGGAGTGGATTAAAATTAGCCATGACATGAATAAACCGTACACGGGCAATTGCCTTACGGAAAAAAAAAAATATGTGATATTTTAATCCATGTAGCTTGTCGAGAGCTGTACATAAGGTCTGATAAGGTAGTTGTCCACTATGCCAGCCCAGGCACTCATCGAGAAGCAACGTTGGTGTGCATGCGCGCGGATCATATGCGGGTTCTCCGTAGCGCATCAATGAGCATTGTGCGCACTGAATACACCATCTTGTGTGAAGGACGCTTGGTCCGTAAAGAAAACAGAAGCAGGAAATTCCACATTGGCCGCATTGCTTATTGCAGAAACCAGCGACAGTAATGAATGCGTGGCTGGTAATCAGATTTTCACAAGGCTTACTCTCGCTGCAACCGGTACGGATGTAGCCCTGATTCATTTAGCACCTCGTGTACAGTGGTGCAACTCATACCGACACTTCTAGCCACTTGTCTAATACATCGTATTGACGGCCGTGAAATGATCCAATTTGGCGGAGCATACGATGTAGTCGCGTAAACATTTTGCCGTCGGTGTGTAAAACGCTCTGCGTGCAACCGGTGTGTGACACTCGCGTTTCCGTCTGCTTTACCATACAATAAATACATGTCATCTTTCTCGGCATTTGTAAATCCGTCCATCACGATACACGTGGTAGAAAGGCCTGCATTTTATAATGGAACGTTAATCGAACGTAGATCTTGTAGTGTTCACCACCCCCACGATCGGACGGCGACCGCTACGAGTTCGCCAGGTTTTCTCGCTCAAACAACGCACGCCCTCTTCCTGGCTGGCATCAACGACTACTAACTCATTTATCTCACGCCTCCTTTTTATATCATAGATTGCCCGCGCCTTTAGTGTCGTTCCGCGTCTTCGTGGTGGCATCTTTTGTTTGGCACCATGTCTTTAGCTTGCTTATAATAAAGATAAAAAACATCTTATACGAAGCATCTCCTCTCCCCCTTTCCACTGGCAAATATGATTTTCTCACCGGACTTGACCATACCCCAGAATTTCAGACAGCCAAATCCGGATACCCTCTATTTTATTGAGTTAAAAAATTTCTGCACCTGGTTAATTAATATATATATATATATATATATATATACACATATAGATAGTGATGATTTATTAATCATTTACAATACGTTTGCACACTCGGCAGTACAAACGTATTATATATATATATATATATATATATATATATATATATATATATATATATATATATGTGTTTACAATGCATTTCAAGCTCTCTCACGAATCTCTCTATTTGGCAGTTAAAAGTGATACCAAGCTTTTTCACGCCTGGATCTCATGTGTCACCTTTGCTGCAAACGAGCACACACATATATATATATATATATATATATATATAGAGAGAGAGAGAGAGAGCACAAAAGATGTCTGCTTTTGTCAAGCAAGTATTAATGGTGTCATTAGAAATTTACTGCAGACAATACATAAATATCTCTACCTACATGCATATATATGTATATAACTATTAAGCACCTGTGCGGCAACACCCACACGTTTCTATTTCGCTCTGCCGCCTCTGAAGCACAGTATGGTTGGTTGTTTTTCAATGAACACTACACACACACCCTAAGCTCGTATTGATGTTTGTCATCATTGTCGTCGCCTTTGTGGTCGAAAATAAAAAGACCAATAACACGGGACACCATCACACTTGCACGCTGTCACCTTACTCACGCGACTGGCTTAAGATGTTGTTATGGCTGTTGTTGCTGTTTCTGCTGTTCTTATGGTTATTGTTGGTGCTCTTGCTGTCGTTGGTGTTGCTGCTACTGTCGTCTTCTCTACAGTAACTTGATGAAACTGCCTCAATTTGGATCTTTGTCGAATTTCGCCGTCTTTTAGACGTAGCGAAGCGTGCGCGAGGAGCCCCCGGGGTTCATCTTATTGTTGTGACCGCGTGTCATGCGTGTCCGTGCGTTTTCTTCTCACACATATATATATATATATCTACATACATATATATATACATATATATATATATATGCCTGCTTGTCTGTATGATATGTAATGTGCTCCTAGTAGCCTGCATATACGAGACGACAGGACTCAACAGTCTCAAAACAGAAAAAAGAATATATATACATGTATATATATATATATATATATATATATAAAAGAGAAAGGAAAGAGAGGAAGTGCACTCCCAGAGGTTCGTGGTAAGTGCGCGCGGCAGTTGTTTCGTGTTTCTGCCTTTTATGTCGTCTCGAGCTCCTGGATCACGCCGAAGGGCTTGCGAGGCGAACTGCTATCATGCCACAGATGTGTCCGTGTGTGCTACTGTTGCTGCACGGTTGTATCGGTTCATATGTACATGTGTTTTTTTCTTCTTCTATTTTGCTCGCTGTTCGCCCGTCATTCTTTCTAGCTTTCCTGCGTTTTCCTTCATTTAATCTTAGTTCCCCTCTTCTCGGGAGTTTTCCCTCTCCTCTCTTTTTCTTCGGCTTACTCTGAAGCGTCGCGTTGTCTCGTCCATTCTGTCTGGACTTTGTCGTCGTCATCGGGTCGTTGTCGTCGAGTCGGCGACGTCTCGATGGTGGTGTCGTTGTTTGTTTGAGAAATTCGTACCACACGAGCGTTTGCTGTCATTGGCATTGCGTTTGGCTACTGTAGCGTAGCAGCGGAGGGTAGCGTACCGGGTGACGATGTCGACAGTTGGCCACTTGCTGCTGTCATCACGATCATCGTCGTTGTTGTTGTTGATGTTGTTGTTGTTTTTGTCGGCTGTTGTTGTCCGAAGAAGAAGAAGCTGACGGCTGAATGCCGAAGAAATGAAGAACCGAGAGCAGCTGGACCGCTAGCACTGCTAGACCCTGGCGATGAAGGCCTTTTCGTTGGTTGTTCAGTCGGAAGCGGGGTGATCCGACTTACACCACCACCACCACCAACAACAACAACAACAACATCAACAACAACAAGAACAACAGTAACAACAACTACAACAGTAGCAACAATAACAATAGCAACCACAACAACAACATCAACATAATCAACAACAATAACAACAACTACAACAGTAACAACAATAACAATAGCAACAATAACAGCAACAGCAATAACAACCACATTATCAACAACAACAATAACAACAATCACCACAAAAAGAACAACAAGAGCAACAACAACAATCACCACAATCATAACAACAAGAGCAACAACATCAACTTCAATAGCAACAAGAACAACTATGAAAAGAGCAACACCAACAACATCATTAGCAACAACAGTAACAACACCAACAATAACAACAGCAGCAGCAGCAAATACAACATCAACAACCATAACAGCAACAACAATCATGACAACAACAACAGTAGCAACAACAACAATAACAACAACAACAATAACAGCAACAACAACAACGACTACGGATGACGATGACTGCCTCTCGTCCGTGACTCCTCACTCACCACACGCCTCTATTATCAAACGAGCAGCGCAAAAAGGCGCAAAAGCGAGTCTGCTACTGCTGACGAAAACGCACAAGCAGAAGCAGAAGAAAATGAAGAAGAAAAAATGAACACGGAGTGAATGACAGCGAAAACGAGAAGCCCGACGGCAGGAGGGCCGGGCGGCCGGGAAGACGGCGGGGCAGCGACGCCGGCAATGACGCCCCACAATGACAACGGTCCAACGACAAGCGGCCAGCCAGCCAGCCAGTGGTCGTCGTCGTCGGTTGTCTTCTTGTGTTCAACCTGCTAGTACTACTACTACTACTGCTGTTGTTGTTATTGTTGTTGCTGTGACCGTTCGGCGTCGACCGTCATCTTTGCATCTGTTCACTGCTATCGCTATTTTTGTTGTTGTTGTTGTTGCTGTTGTTGTTGCTGTTGTTGCTGTTGTTGTTGTTGCTGTTGTTGCTGTTGTTGCTGTTACGCCATCTTTACGCTTGCCCGGCGCTCTGTTAACAGTCACGCCTATTTCCTCTGTGTCGCCAGAAGTTGTGTGTATATATTTATATATATATATATATATATATATATATGACACGGGCGATAACCTTTTTGCAAAATTACCTGAATAGTTGTAATTGTTTGAATTTATGTAATAAAGAATATTTCAAGCTCAATGAAGTGTTATTGAACTTATATATCTTAGCCTTCCAGAGAAAACGGTCCCATAAAAAAAAAAAAAATATATATATATATATATTAAAGAACGGTTATTATATTTATATATATATATATATATATATATACATATCAGATTTTCATCTAACACATGCAGCTATTAAGCAAAAGCAGTACGTATACACACATATTCGACATTGCCGCAGTTGTCGTTGTTGTTGTTCGTTCTCCACCTGTGTGCTGTACGTCCCGGCTCGACGGTTAATGCGTGCCGAGTTGAACTTGCGGTTCTAAACGCTAAACGGTGTTTAACGTGTAACGTGTACGCGTGCATCGAGACATGCATATACATACATGCATGCATACATTTGCATTTCATCCTACCCATACGCTGGTGTCGGTCAAACAAAAAAGGTCATACGCGACCCAGAAAGGGTAAATGCTGGCTTGATCTTAGCTTTCAGTACAAGTGTAGACCGTGAATGAAAAAAAAGATAGCAAAACAGCATAGAGCATAGATGGCCGACGACGACTCACGACCTGGCGGCCAGCACAGAGCTTGGTTCTGCTCACGTGCGTGCTTCAATACCTGTGTTGTTAGGAGACCGGATAGAGGTGTGCCCCGTCGTCGCCTGCGTCACTAGGAAAATTTGCTTGGCTGGACTTGGCTGCGGGGTGTCTCTCGACGTTTAACCCCACCACCCCCCGACCCCCGGTCAGTCCGGTACCTGCAGCTCAGCTTACCGGCCACCACCTCTCTCTTGCCATACTCTCTGCGCCCACAGCTGAGATACGCTTTACACCGATAAGCTGCCGCAGTGGCACGCAAGCTCTGCAACGGTAGTCGCCAGCGTACCGAGTGGTCACGGGAGTCGACTATTGAAAGTCGACGTTCACAACCGCACGGCATTCTTGCCGTCGCGTTGCCTCTAGATGATACATGACACACGTTCGAACCTCGCTACCTTGATCAGTCAGCCAAAGGCCAGCCGATCAATCAGAATCAGCAGAGTATCGTTAGGTTTTGTCGTCATGAGAGATTGTGTGAGGTACGCCTAGGATAGGTAAGTGTATTACGTGGTTTGGCAAAGTCTAGATCTTCAGTTTAAAATTTGAGGATATCGTTGCCCTAAGTACCTGTCTCTTACGAGCCTCCTATTCGAGCTCCAAGAGCCGGATACTCTTCATGTTGAACTCATCGGCATTCTGTTAAACCTTCCTGGCATACCAACAGCCATTTGCTTATAGTATATATACCAATAAAAGATAAAATGTTTTGTTTTTAGCGTATATTCCAATTACTCTCTTTATGAACAAGTGGTTGATTGGCAGCTGCAATGTACAAGCTTGAAGTTTGTATACTGAAAGCAAAATATATGCGATTATTTCTAAAATAAAAGACGCCATTATTTTTCAAGTCCGTAGGCTGTAGTACCAAATTTGTGAATGACGTATACACTTTGAGCTGGTGAATATAACGGTTATACGTGCAAGTATTGTATTTCGGTCTGTATACAGTCTCGACAGTGTGATAGTCAAGACCTGCCAATTGTTCCTTGGATAATTCCTCGAATAAAAAAGAATAAATATACAGAATAGAAGTGACCTTAGACATGATCACTAGGGAATGCCAGATGGACACGTATCCGACTTTCTAGAGCTATTATTTATACGAACGCAAAATTTTAAGATAACTAGTAATGCATGATATAGAGTGAATTGTAACAACAAAGTACTAAAGTTCATGTACGAGCCTCGAATTATGTATTCAATCAGATGCCTTGGAGAAATCAAAGTATACACAATAAAAAACAGCCTTATTGTTTATAATAATGACCCAACCTTGTGTCATTTTGACCTTGGGGATTCTCTACTGAACTGAACTGCTAAATGTCTGGGTCTGCTATGTATACAGTATAGCTATACAAACATTATGTTTGTTTTAGTACTGTTCTATGCCTACATGTCAAAAGGGAAAGAAAAAGAAGAGAAAATTGCAAGTTATGATAATGCAGAGAGCAAAAACACTTCAGCGCTTACAGAAATATGATCACGTGATGTAGACGTAGAGAGCCAGTGGCTGTAATTTTTTAATCTTCCCCCTGAATTTTATTGCAAGGGACCGTTTCTTTGGAGATTTAGATTCCGCTAGCTTCGACTGCCAGCAGACCAGTAAGCCATCGCCAAACTGCAGTTGAGGCCGTATTGAAGCTGTGAACCTTTGTAAATGACTTATGCAAATAAAAAAATTATATATACATATATATATATATATATATATATATCGGATTTATCGGCTACACTAAAAGGTTGCACGTAGCTTTGCTCCGACCATATATATATATATATATATATATATATATATATAATGTATCTAAATATTGCTAATAGTGGTGACACTGTGCAGCTGTGGTTATATACATATATATATATATATATGCATGCACAGCGTTGCACTATTAAGAAGTTTCGAATACCTTGGTAAATAAATAGAAAATATATACATGTAACTGGAAACTTCTATTACTCGTATATGTAAAAGCTTCCAGTGTATATATATATATATATATATATCCAAGGTGGTACCTTGCTGTAATAGTGGTAATGCTAATATATATATATATATATATATATACAAACTTCGCTAGTTCCCTCAATGCCGACTGAGTCAGAACATTTTACATTCACAGCTTCGTGAAGTGATCATAGAGTCAATTCCATAAGAGCCACATCATTCTTTCTCTTGAGCTTCAGGCTCAGCCCTACCACTGGGATAACAGGCTCGGGCTTTCGCACATCGGATAACCATTGGGCGTCTCGGAGCAAATGACGATACAGAACAATAAAGAAAAGACGGCAGGAAACTCGTCAACTCGGCCTCCTTCCTTTGCCAGTCTATGCCGGAATGTTCTGTGCATGCGCAGATTTGTTTCGAGAAGCAGTAGCGCACGTTAGATTAGGCGGCTCTGATCGGGCATTTGTCGGATATATATATATATATATATATATATATATATATATATATATATATATATATATATATATATATATATATATATATATATATATATATATATATATATATATATATATATATATATATATATATATATGTGGAGAGCGAGGCAAATAATCGTTCCCAGGTCTCACCGGTCCACCAAACTCCTGAATCTGAACGCAACGTTGTTGGTGTTTCTCAGCGATAGTTCACGCTCCGTACCCCATCGACACATGTCATAAAATCATGCTCATAAGTGTTACCGGCGTTGGCGCCAATTCCCGGAATATATATATATATATATATATATATATATATATATAGCCGTAGACGGATCGTTGCTCACACTACCAAGCGCCCATCAATTCAGTATAAAGTTAAAACATATATATATATATATATATATATGGAAAGGAAGACATTAAAGTTAGTCTTACATTGTGAACTGAAAACGGTAATGTTGGGAAGGGACGAGAAAAATATCCGGTGGAGAAGCATGAAATTGACACGAGCTGCGTCTGCAGCAACCATTGCCAAATCATGTGGACTTTCAAAATGCACCAACGTCAAACTCTCGAATGCAGAACATACATTGCCTACGGAGCTAACTTCATCACTAGCGAAGGCGCTGTCAGTAGTCGAAGTGACGACCCTGTATAGTGTAACAGATTGTTGTTATTGTTGTTGTTGTTGTTGTTGTTGTTGTTCATAATTGTGATAACTAAAGATTATATTGATACAAATAAAAAGTATTTGTTTTTATAATTATTAATACTACTACTACTCATTATTTAGTAATCTGTGTAGTCTCGTCGTTGTTATCGTTATTACTACAAACTTCACAGTTGTAATAACTGAAGATTAGAAGCTTCTCTTATTATAATAATTTATAATATTCACACGATATGATCATGTATATTAATGCAAATAAAAATGTATTTTATTATACATATATTTTATATTATTTTCATTACTACTAGTAAAAACTTATTACATTTTAATAATAGATAGATAGCCGCATACGGGTGGTGGTGGTGGTGGTGCTAATGGGACAGTAGTTGGTCAGCGCAAAGGGTGGGAGAGACTCTCCCACCCTTGTGGGACCTGTCACGTTAGAAGCCACGCTAGGAGCCATCTGGCTCTGTTCCCAACCACCCGTTCTACAGAACAATTCCCGAATAGCGCATACCCCACTGCTCGCATAACTTTGACGTTATTTAAAGTAGAATTGCCCCTTTGATGAGCTACTACATACGTCTGTGTTTCAGTTCAGTGTCGTCAGACCTGTTTATGAACTTATGTTTTATGTAGCGTTTCAGCATAGGCGTCGTGTTTGGAAGTTCGTGTGTGTGTGTAGCTTTCTCGTGTAGGCCGCTATAACCATAACGTTTTTGGGTGTTCTCTGCCTCGCGGGTTCCGCCGGCTTGTGTTGTTATTTTATTTATGCAGCTGGGAATAGGTGGAGAGCATTCCCACGCCTCCAGAAGCGGTAGCACGGAAAGATATATATATATATATATATATATATGAGCGTGTGCGTATGGATAATGGAAAAACGCTTGTCTCTCCTACGCACAAATGACATTCCACACTCTCATATATATGTATATATATATATATATATATGCAAACGGATATACACATCTTAGCCATTGCGTTTCTTTTACACATGAAACGTATCATTGCACATGCATACAATTGCAGCCATTAACTGTTATTTTAAGCCTTAAGCATTAAGCCTGTATTAGCAATTACAACAGTTTAAGCATTAAGCCTGTATTAGCAATTACAACAGTGACAGTAACAAAAATGAAAATGGTAGGTAACATTGAAGCCTCACGATTATCTTCAAATACGATGGCGACTAACCCAACAAAAACTGATTTCACCAGAAGTACCCTTTTGACCACAACGTTAAGCCAATATTAATCTGTTTTTTTTTTCAGATGCATACCTCGGCTTGGTACCTAGACGACGCACACAAAAATTGTTCAGAAGCTTTTTGAAAAAGAAAATTGTAAGCAGTGATGAAGGACAATTGTGAACATGAGCATGCTAGAAAAGTGACACGGAATGGCAAGCTTAGTTGCTGCTGGAAATCGTATACACAATGTTTAAACCTTACAATTAAAAGCTTGGAATACAAATGATAAAAATAACTTACAGGGTGCTAGAGATTCGAGTACAGTATGGACGACGGATGCTAAACTCGAAGCGTTCAGTGGTTTGCGCTTTGGGAAGGGCTTATCACGTAAAAAAATACTGAGGTAAAACCGTTTCGCTTCAATATGATTTTAGTCTAATGCATTGTAACATCGCAGTGGATCATACGTGTATGATGACTTTGCTTTACGCGATTTACGTGAGCTCCAACAACGTTTGAAAGCCGTCTCCTACAAATTTCAAATTTCCAGTCAAACTTTTAGCTTTATTACACTAGTGTGATATTTATGTGACCAGACATGGAAAGTGCTTATGTAAGTTGCACTCTATTCTATTCATTTTATATATATATATATGAGGCGAGCTTTATGTAGAGCTTGTAATTATTAATGCGTATATATTTATTTAATAACACCCGGGCTGGCTAAATGTGTTTATGCTACCTCAAAATGCTTATATACATTATAAAGTATTGATTCATTGCAACTCAGAAGATATATTTCATAACGAGGCTATGAGAACAATCTAACCAGCGCCGCCAATGACACTCGATGGGTTGCGTAGCAAGTGGCGTATATATTTATTTAATAACACCCGGGCTGGCTAAATGTGTTTATGTTACCTCAAAATGCTTACATACATTATGAAGCATTTATTCATTGCAACTCAGAAGATATATTTCATAACGAGGCTATTAGAACAATCTAACCAGCGCCGCCAATGACACTTGATGGGTTGCGTAGCAAGCGTGGGAAGGAATTTCTGACACGACGCGCAAAAATGTTTGCACAGGTAGGTTGGTGACAGGTCGTAAAAACCTGCTGACGGTAGCAATGCATAATATGTCTCGTATATACGTGCCGGTTACTGAGAATTACCGCATCAGTCCAAAGGTCTCTCCGGCCGAAGATGTCGACACGTTGGAGCTCGTTCTAGGTGGCCGCGATCTTGTGACTCCATTCGCCATGAATATTCGCGAGAATCTTGGCGTATTCTCTGCACGTTCTCTTGCCTGCCATAGCGCTGCCAACATCAGAGCGCGGTATTCGCGATAATGTACAAGTAGCGATTTCGCGCAGTTCGTGGAGAGGTGAAATGCCCTCTTCTTCAAAAAATCTCTTCCAACCTTGAGCATGACGAAGCGTACGAACGACCGCGTTGGAATATAGTCGGCTAGGATTCCGCACTTCCACGCACGAAGCTGTCACGGCTCCACCAAACATTTCTGCTCCACACGAGCGGGGAGAGTCACTGTGTTAAAATGCATTTGCGGACCAAGGTACTCAAACGTATTCACGAAATCGAGCCTTTGACCCTTGAGGAACATACCTGTACGATCTGTAAAGGCTAGCCACACACTAGCACGGAATATCATCACTTTTGTTTCTTGCGTATTGATATTGTGACGAAGCGTTCCACTCTCTGGGGGGGGGGGGGGGGCCTGCAACAATGGTCGTCCAACTGCGCACTACACTGCCTATGCATTATGAAGTGATTCACAACGACCCTAATCGATCACGCACAATCGGCCGGCATAACAACGGCCACCGCTTTTCGAGCCAAAACCACAACGTCCTCGAAACCACCGAAAAGATCACCACCGATGACGACACGTCTCAGCCGCAGCGGGAACGACCGGTTGAGGATCTTCAGGACGCGCATGTTATAGTGCCAGCCAATATTTAACACGCGGCATGTTTTTTTTACATGATGCCGGCACACCGCGATGTCTCTTGTAAAAATAAATAGGCCGAGAAACGATAGATTCAGAGAGCGCCCTCTTCTCTGCTGTAACGCTGTCGCTACCCACCATAACAGAAGCGCCAGGCAGCTGCTCAGGGAGTTGCCCCACGATGTTCCGTCGTTTTGCCAAACCACCACAGGCTCAAAACCAAACCGTGTCAGCCATCAGTTTATCTTCACCGGAAAACTACCAAGAATTTCAAGTAGCCGACCTCCGACACTAGCCACAGAAAAACGTTCTAACAAAGCATATGTTCCCTTGAGACTCGATTAAATGCTTAAGTGCAATCTCTATATATTGATATTGCGAAAAACTTCCCCCCAGACGTTAACATTGTTCGTTCCTTTTCCAAGAGAGAAAATAATGCACGGCGCCATGGACTCCTGCCCCTCTTCGGAATCTAGATTGTTCTGTCGGAGGAGGTCGATATAGCATTGTAAGCGCCGCGTGATCAGCCTGTGGAGTATTTTATTCAGGGTGCTTTGCACTACTATCCCTCTATACAGGTTGAGATAATTTAGATTCTTCTCAGGACCACCCTTGAACAGAAGTGATAACAGGTTATACGCTAAACCACCGGCATTAAGATTTTATTAAACAGAATTAAGATCTCTTCTCAACCAAGCCGTGGACCGGCCTGTACCCATTGTTTGTAGAAGCAAACATCTGGGCTAGAGCTTTTCTCCTTCAGCAGCTCGTAAAGCACGGATGTAAGCTCATCTTGATCGAGGGGGACCTCCAGAGCACTTTGTTCTTGCCTTTAGGAAACAGTTTGGCCCAGCGCAGACTGTCTCTAAACGATCCGATAAATGGCTCTGAATTTCTTGTAAACCATTTTTTATTTTTTAGAGTCAGCCTATATATATATATATATATATAGTTGCTTTATTTGCACCCCACCGCAAGCCCTCACGCTAGAAGATTTGAATGTGTTGTTTAATATGCGGAACCGACTAATAAGAGACAACTTTGCTGAGATGACTTATGATTTATCACATACAGAGTTGACCTGTAATATAGATTAAATTTAGCCCGACTGAAAGCTAGATTGAGTGCACAATCAAAATAATATGGTGTTATTATTTCGTGTAGTGCCCCGCATTGCTTTCCCCCCCGCTCCAAGCAATGTCGCTTTGTTTTGGCGTTGTTCTGACAGATCACCACCTCGCGAATTCGAGATCGTCGCAGCGATAGTGCCATCATATGGCACTATCGCTCACTAAATCAATAGACGTTCAATGAGGCATCTCAGTCACAACCTGTGACATATCATATCGATTGGTCCAGCTTCGATTTTCTGTTGGAAACCTTATCATGTGTGGACAAAAATAAACATGCTCTAACATTTTGTCAGAGGCAATTCCTTATAGCTATACGCGCACCCCGTCAACATGCGGCTAGAGCCGCCCATGTGCCAATCAGAAGACGTAAGCACATGTATTTGTGTTTTGAATGGTATCATGTGCCAATGCAATATATATATATATATATATATATATATATATACATATGTCACATGTCGCATATCGGCGACATTTTGCTGGCAAGCAATGGATTATGATGAAATTCATAAATCGTTTTTAATTGGCATTCGACACACACACACACACACGTAGATCATAAGCTGCACCTACACATGTATTAGTTTGCTTTCTGGAACCTGCCAGCTGATTAGCTGGGGGCAGCTTTCATCAAAGGCATTTAATAGCCTCGCAGCATGTAATTGATACTTTTACGAGCCGACAAGCTGACACTGAACTGCGCGGACACGGTAGGAATTTAGCCAGGCTCATCTGCCACCGGGTCATCGGGTACTGATAATACGCTTGCAAGACGCTTACTTTATGTCGTCACTCGCTTAAGTACGACCACAACCATCGCGCGAGTCTAACGCGAGAGTATACGTACCAAATTTATATTTAAATCACCTCAAATGGCTATGGACAAAATATGGAACGTTCTCGACAACGATGTAGGGGAATGCACATCACTTAAGCGATTCAAGGAAGGATGGCATCATACATTACTCCGTAAACAATGTTTCGATCGATATTATTATTATTAGTATTCTATTTCGCAATAATATTGCATTTCAAGATGTTACATAATTAAAATACAGTTCATTATATACAATTTGAACACTTCAGCGTCCGTCCCACCGGGCGAAAAAGTGCAAAGACCGCCGATGGGTCTGGCAGCTCGCTACGTGGTATTTAGCGCATATCTGCGAGCAGAACCGGCAACCACATTCATCGCTAACTTGGTGAAATCTTTAATATTATTACAATATTTCTATAAATGTGTGCACACAGTTTAAACAGAGTGTCCATGTATACGAATAAACTTATAGTTAACTGGGATGACAAGTACTACGTTGCATAAACACGGACGTTCTGTGAGTAGATGTTAATTTTATTGTATTTGAACTAACTACTTTACTTTGCCCCTTTTTACACTCTAACGGTCTTAACTCTTGTATTATTATTATTATTATTATTATTATTATTATTATTATTTTTTTTTAATTATTATTATTATTATTATTATTATTATTATTATTATTATTATTATTATTATTATTATTTTTTATTATTATTATTATTTATTACATGTTAATCGATGTTACAGTTGAGAGGTCTGAACGTATTATTGCAAAGTTTTTTAAATAATTAGTTCACTCCATGGCGCCTAAAATAGATGCCGCGTTTCCTCTGCAAACGGCCAAGGACAACGCTTGCCTCAAGAATTGACCCTCTCTTCGGTCGTTCGTGACCTCCTGAATTCGCTTACTCAAATCTTTGAGAAATGCTTCGGTTCCCTTGCTGATTGGTCCTAGTGTCTCCATGGCTCGCAGACGCTAGCGCCGATTCTATGTGCTGACATCATGCGGAAAGAGTTGGGATCCAGCATGGTGCCGAGCTGAGGCGAGGGTAAGGCCTTAAGCCAACCCCCACTGAAGTTATCTTGTGCCGCTAAGAATACGGCGCGGTCTCTCCGGGAAACAAGCTCGTCTAAGATTTCTCTGCTCTTTTTTTTGCTTTTGAGATTATCTAGGTTATATTGGCTAGGATATTCTTCTAAAGGGCCTGGGTCTAGCATGGCTCTAATAGTGTCCCGTGCTTTACTGGTTTCATATCTTATTTGTGGTCGAACTGCCTCTTCCACTAACGAAGCTGCCACCGGACCAAATTGCACCAGTGAAGCAGCGTAGCAGACCGGAGCTAATTATTATTATTATTATTATTATTATTATTATTATTATTATTATTATTATTATTATTATTATTATTATTATTATTATTATTATTATTATTATTATTATTATTATTATTATTATTATTACTATTATTATTATTATTATTATTATTATTATTATTATTATTATTATTTTTTTCATTATTATTATTATTATTTATTAATATTGTTTAAATGTTACAATTGTGAGGTGTGAACGTGTACTCCTTGTCTTCTTCTAACTCCTAAATATTATTCCATGGAACCGACAATAAAGCCGGCGTTTCCTCGGCACACAGCAAGCGACAGCAGTTGCCGTAGAAACTCGCCTTCGCGCCGATTCCCTGTGAGATCTGTAATCCGTTGGCCCAGCTCACTGATGAATCTCTTGGTTCCCTTGCTTCCCTTGCTTATTATTATTATTATTATTATTATTATTATTATTATTATTATTATTATTATTATTATTATTATTATTATTATTATTATTATTATTATTATTATTATTATTATTATTATTATTATTATTATTATTATTATTATTATTATTATTATTATTATTATTATTATTATTATTATTATTACTATTATTATTATTATTATTATTATTATTATTATTATTATTATTATTATTATTCGTGAAATAAAGTATCATTAAAAGCTCATTTGTTTTAAAAATAAAAAAAGTGTGTATGACAGCCATATATAATGAATATACACATATATATATATATATATATATATATATATATATATATATATATATATATATATATATCCTTCTCTACGTACTGTACGTAGAGGATGGGTTCAACCGTTGGCGCAGTCAGATACGCCTAACGTAGTAAGTTGTCACTGCACTTTGAACCCAAGCTGCTTCAGTACAAACGATCGTTTTTGTTTAGCGTACTTTCCGACAGTAAACATTATTGGCATTTGTATCTATCAACATCGAGCCAGAGCTTTGCCGTTAGCACGTGACAGGACCAATCGTATTCTGTAGGAGTAATCGGTGGGTCACTTTACACACGAATGTAAACATAAATAAAAAGAGCGACCGGTGACCCATGAGTTCTAACTTCTTGAATGCAAAGTATACAATATACAACTAGTATTCGTGCAGCAGTCCTATAAATGTATGTATATATATATATATATATATATATATATATATATATATATACATACAGCCCCGTCGTATCATATCGTTTATCTCTCCCATGACACCGTAACTCGCCTGTTATAATAGTTAATCGACGGTCGACTTCTGACCGACATGCGAGTTATTTATTGGTTTCGTTAGCGGTGTCGGAATGCGTATTGGCGTGCCCGAATGCGTGTCTCTCTGTGTGTCTCGATCTCCTTCACATCGTTCCCGCAGAAGCCCTCTGAATGTTACGAAATCGTGGACGTTCATAAGCACTTGTTCTCTGTGTGTCTCTGTTAGTGTAGAAGTGTGTCGCTGTTAGAGGCAAAGAGTGGTTGATAGGCAAATAGCAGAAGAGCACGAAACGATGGAGCACCAGTGAGTAGAACAATTCGAATACACCTTACTGCCTTTCCACCGTTCCTTTCCCGTTTACTGCCAGTACGGATCGGAGCACGGCTTTGCTTATTAGCGGTGGAAACACAGGGTGGTCGCACGCGCATCGAGGCTCGCTGTTAGCTGTGCTTCGATCCTGCGTGTATGCGCTTCCGCGTAGTCAAATCGAACATCTTTTTCTATACGCCTAATGATGCTAATGGTGCTGTTGGTGGTGGTGGTAGAAGTGATGACGATGATGCGAATGCGATGAGGCGCTGTTGATTACGCTAACGGTGGCAATGCTTATGATACGATATAGTGACGACTCTCATTAACACTTACGGCGTTCATGAGACTAGGCTGTCTCTCGCGCGGGCTCCCCCTTCTCTCTCCCCCTCTCTGTCTCTCGCTTACACGAAATGTTTCTCTTTTTCTGTTTCTTATAGGTTTTAACAACACTCGCGCACATTGTTATTAATGGTGCTTACATTATAAACACACTTGAGCAGATTCACACTGCACATAGTAGTAGTAATAGTAGAAGTGTTCACTTAATCATGCGTCGTTGTGCCGTCCATAGTATGTGCGTCGGGTCCTTCGTTTATTTACCTAATTGCGTATACGCGTGCATGTGTGTGTGTCGATTGTTATTTATTTAATCAAGGACTACCGGCAACCTGGCAGTAGCACAGTGCAGCTTGAATTCTGCATGCATCGAACGTCAGTGGCTGGTTACGGAGAGTCATACCGACCACTAACTATACTACCGACTAGTGCAGTCCGGTCGGACACTACCGATTTGGATAACTAGCCGAGCTTCACACTCGCACGAACAAATGAAAGCTGCTGAGACTGGGATGAACTACAAACGAACACGTCGCCGTAGCACCCACACGGGATAATCCTCTCCGTGTATATATATATATATATATAGACATATATATGTACATATATATATAGATTAACACTTTTCCGATTGCCCCATCGTTTGGGTCTACGATAACGGTCGGTCGACTGCGCTGTTTTAGGCTTCTGGGTATATATATATATATATATATATGCGTGTGTTTATCTACCTCTCTATGTGCGAGAAACACTTCCACGTGAGTTCGCACTAATGAATTTCGATTTCTGTTCGACTTCCAAGCCATGTTGAAAGCGCACAGCGTTCGGCTTCGTTGTGTATGTGAGAGACGAGGAAAACGTCGCGAGACAAGGGTCGAGGATTTCGAGGGTCGAGGACTTAACAGTACTGCGGTGCAGCCAGACAAAGTGCGCCGACGTTCATTCCTCTATTGGTGGCGTGGAATATTGTCACCTTTTGGCTCATTCTAGCTAGGCTTTGTTCTGCATGCACAGATCTCTCCACATCCGATGAGTCTGTCGGCTCTCTCAAATTTGCTACTCACGGCTTTATAAGCTCGTGCTCCATTGACCATTCCGCAGAGCATGACAACGTGAACCACCCTGACAATATATGCAATCACGTCGGTTACTAAATAAAGTCAATTTAATGACGCATACTGCCCAGTAATAAAACATAAAGTCACCCCAATGCAGATATATATATATATATATCCCACATAACATTTATACACATTCATAACAATATGTACTTATTTAAAGGTTTGGTAGAACTCGGCAAGAAAATATGTTTCCCAATGGAAGGAGGGGGCGGAAACGTCTTGTTTAGGAGAGAGGATGAAATTTATCAAAGTAGTTATTCTGCTATTTTTTCTCCCACATCGTTGTACGAAATCTACGTTTGCGGGAGAACCAGTCAACGCCTGAAGGAACCGATCATACCGGCGTGTTCAGCAGCGGCAGAAAATTCTGCACAATAGAGAATACTTCGCTAGCTTTCGTGGCGAAAAGCAAATAGCCAGATTATGGAAAGTCATAAATAGTCGATGTGTTGTTATGTCTTACGTTAACGCTTTTACGTGGAAAATCGTAATTTTTTCCATTACGATCAAAAATGTACCTCCAAAGAGCCAACTCTCATGCAATAGCAAATTTAACGCGCACCAAAGTGATCGTGCTGCGTTACGTAGTTGCCAAGTAACTAAGCTTTTTCGCACACAGCTTTGCTGACCGTACATATAATGAGTTCTAGAATATGGTGGGGGAAGGGTGCCGTTACTCACGACAAATCACCGATGTTTCGGATATGCTGCATGATCTGTATATCGTCTGGTGGTGCACATGCTGGTGTGTCCCTGCAGGTATATCGTACGCTTAGCATGATAACGACAAACACATTTTGGTATTAACTTCGCTTATCGTTTTAAGTTTTAGCTGACTGGCTGACTTGTCATAAAAATTGGGCGCGACGCACACAGACACATACTTGGGCCATTGTAAGGTAGTGTAAGACTCTAGTACAGACTGTTCAACTACTGAAAAATAAACTACCTGCTAAAATCCGCCTCAGAAATTTACTTTTAGTGGCGTGGGGGGAGGCGGGTTGCGATTGTCCATCGTAGTTTAAAAAAGTACACTAATTAACACAACGTTTATGTAGTTTGAAATAGTACACTAATTAATACAACAAGGTTTGAATCCACGCGGGAAACTGAAACTAAACTTTTTCCGCGCGCAAGCTTATTATACTTGTTTGAACTCCGGTAGAGGCCTTGGAAAATGCTGTTTATGGTTTGCTGCAAATTGCATGAAAACTATATATAGTATGGATCCCAAGTTGTTCGTCGATACGTTCGGTCTTCGGATCAGGTATTTTTTTTATCACAACAAGTCTTTTGAACAGTACTAAGGCCATCCCAAATAGGAAACATGTCGAAATGCCAAATCGCACACAAATGTGTTCAACCGCCAAATGATTGCCGATCAGTTTATGTAATGGAATAAGTGAGCAACTATATCCAACTAAATATGGTATACCAAATCTAGCCTTGGCAAAGCAACAAATAAGCTCCGATAAATAGGCGTCGTGAATTCGCGTCTCGTAATTCTATCCATAGTCGATTTTATAACTCTTCCTTGTGCCTCTTTGACGTGGATCATCTACTCTGAATACGGCTAAAGAACGGGCCCTATAATTTGCCCCACCTAGCCCATGTTAGCATTGTATCTTTATTTTGTTTTGTATATTTGTTACGGCTTCATATGTTTCGTATGGCTTTGGGTAACCAGCTGTTCACGGCTGCTGTGTTGACATATTTTGCTGCGCTCTGCAAAACTCTGTTGTGCAGCGTTCACAAAGTGAAATTGTGCCATAACGGACAGTGCGCAGCAAGAAACTGTGTACTATGCCCAGGAAGTTCTGGGCATAGTACACAGTTTCTTGCTGCATTAAAGAACATAATGTTTCAACTTCCATAGGCGGATGTTCTACGCTCCAGAACGACTGATCGATTGCAATTAAACAGAGTAGCAGCACTTAAACACAACCGTGCAATTCGTGATGTGACTGGTGGTTATGACGAATTTTTAAGTATGTGAAAAACCTTACCCTGTAATTCACTTTGCCTACCACCGTAATCCACTTTGACAGTACCTTCTAAATAGCATTTATATTTTCTAGCAGCGAGTAAACCACAATACAGCACTTGAAACAACTATTAGAATAGTAGGCCAAGACTATCAGCGGGTAATTTACGTATGGATATACATATATACATTCCCAGCCATAAAACATAATTCTTATATATATATATATATATATATATATATCTTTGTAATAAAACACATGTTTCTAAGTAATAAAATATCATCGAGTTAATTGCTCTCTGTTACTGCAGTTTGTCTTTGACAGGTATCAAGATGGTAAAAAGGACACGGCTGGCTGCATAAACGGCTCATACAGCAGACGTCTATATCGTGGAAGTCTCTTCAATGCGAGAGTTTATGGTGGAATCCGTGAAGCGAAGAGCGAGTCACAAGCTGTCGGTGGGTTGTTATGTTCTCTGCCAGTTCTGAAGAATTCCAGTTCTAGCTTGAAAAGAACTTCTAAGAACTGCTTGATCCTTTTTTTTGGTAGTTTTCTCTAAACTGAGGATGTGATCTTAACGTTTGCGGGCTACCATTTCTCATCGGAGGTCCGCTTGGGTTTAAAGCAGCATGGAGTTGTGTTGTACCGAGACCCGATGCAGTGTTTCAAATGCTGCAATATGGATCACTTTGCCGCCGATTGAAAGGTTCCGAAGCCAAAGTGTAAAAGGTGTGGTTTCCTAAACATCTTAGAAGGGAGCGCAAGGCTCCGGCTAGGTAATGGCGAACGCGAGGACATGGGGCTCTTGCCCTGCTAGGTTAAGCCGTATAGAGATGTTAAAGCGAGCCTCGCGTAACGATTTCGAGAAACGACCGAACGCCACAGCCGTGCCCCGTCGCAAACGTTCAAACTCCAGAAAACTTCACGAAACAAAGTTAGTCGTCTGTTGCAAAGAACGGTGAGCAAATGTGGTGCCACCGTAGTAAACCGAGAAGTTGGCCCCGGAACAAAGTCTACCAAGACGATGTGTCTTCAACCGGCATGACTGCTGATCTAGTACAGGGTCTGCTGGACAGAATCGTTCCTTGCCTACAGAATGGCAACGATTCAGAGGCGAAGCAGAAGTCACCAGCGTCATTGAAAAGCTGCTTCTCTCCCTGTTCTCCGGAGTCTTCGTAGAGAAGAAGAGTAAAGAGAACTTCCTTTGGAGTCTCAATAGAGAATTCAATCTCTGCGAGATGCACCTGGCGCGTCGTCGCATAGGCTTAGTGCAGAGTTAGGCAAGACCGACAAGCATCCACACGTATCCTGACTGCCTCACACAAACAAGAAACCACAATCTATTTAAGGCAAACATTCTTTCAGTGGAACTGTGAGGGTATCGACTCGAATTTACGATTACTACCTTAAACGCGGCAGTTTGATGTGTTAGTTATTATCGAGATCTCGGCCACCGAGCCCACGGTCATTCCCAATAGGCGTGTAATTGAATGTCTGTGTGCCCAGTCCGAAGAACTAGGTAAAACACGTGCAGCAGTTGCTGTGATATATAACAGTAAATTTTCTGGGATCCAACCTTGGAGAATTGCGTACATTTGACAGGGAACACCGTAAACATTAATCCATTTTTATTATATAAAGATAGTGAGACTGAACTCTGCATTCTTCCACCACCCATTGCTCCCAAAACACCGCTCGATGTAACAAAACGACAGCGCTTTGAAAATTCGCCTATAAAGTCACGTACAAGAAAAAGAACAGACCATTGAATAAATTTTCGCATATTGTCATCGCAATCCTAGAAATATGGAAAACAAATTAGCTAGTGCTCTCCAACTGACGGGATAAATATCTAGTTATCAATGCTGTCTTGTCATGTCTCGAATCCGAGACTGGGATTGCTTTTTTAAAGACCGTTCTGGGTGGTACTGACGACCCATCAGAGTTTTGTCAAACATACTTTAAATGACTAACCAACACTAACACAACACTAGGGCGCCCCCAAGAACGATTCGGAAATGGCTTTACACCCCTCTCAGACACTATTTGTTTGCAATCACTGTGATCAAACTGTAAAAGTTGTGTCTTTTAAGGGCCTAAAAATCCATATAACACGTAAGCACTCTCCAGCACCTTGTCAAAGCCCCCACCCGGATAATAATCCGGGACCGAGTAATTACATAGCCACTACATCAAAGACCGATACCCAGCCTGACTCAATATCATTGGTACAAGTATCATTACATGCTTGCAGAAGTTTAAGACTTGCCAGGATCCTCGCGGGCCTAGAGAAGCCTGTTCTACATCGTTCACCACATCATTAAGCAATATTAATAAAGAGCTCGATTTTAAAAGTCGGGATAATCGTATGATGCTTATATCTTTGATGTTTACACTACATCGTACATTAAAAGTAATGTAGAAGAAATAAAGTTACGAACACTTCAAAATATCGCTGATTCGACTATATCTAGCATGATCGACAAGAAGCTTCATCTCATTAACGACCAACACAACATGCGCCAGGCAGAGATTAAATTAACAGAGCGTGATGTTCGTTCTGCTGTTCTATCGTTACTGTCCTCGAACACATTGGCACCACACGATGAACATACGAAGTCTAAGCTACGGAGCACACATATAGTTTCTTCAACCGGGTGTCAAGAATAGTTAGACTGTCTGCAACAGCCTGCCACTCTAGGCGTGGATAGAATTGAAGGGCCTCTCGTTTTTGAGACCATTCGATATTTCCTTTTTGCAGGTGAAGCCGGCTTGGACAACCTACGGCCTCGACATCTTCGGGACATGCTCAGTCAGACGATCTTATTTTTAGAGCGTCTGCTGGAGAAACTGGGAATTCTTATGCGCAGAGTGCTCAATAGGGCTTTGCTATCGTTCTGCCTGCTCGTTATCTACGGTGGAAGTTTAACTGCCTTCCGAAAAAAAAGATAATTCCATTAGGTCTATAGCATGCGGACCAACTTTACAAAATATGGCTTCAAAGGTTGTGATGGATAAGCAATCATGGAAATACTTCTCGGGACATCTCGTGCAATTCAGGGTAACCTAGATGGTTCTGTAATGCCTGAAAGAATTCCGCGCGCTCTGGATGCACAACGAGAGACCCTGTTAAAGACCCGCCCTCGACTGACGAGTAGACGCCCGCAGGTGGCTCTGTGCTTACGAAGACACAGTCTTGATTTACCAATATTTGTTTATTTGCTACGAATATGTCAAACTCTGAAATATATTGCAGGTCTTGCACCCTACGACGAGACCACTAGGGGAACATGTGGGAGAGAGCTAGCCTTTTTATCAGGAACAGAGGTCTTGGAATAATAAGAGAAACAGATCTAGCTGCAGTGTGCTACGCTGCATCCCTGAATCAGTTTGGCTCTTTGGCGGAATTACTCATTGACGAGGATGCAAAGATTAAAATAAAAAAAGGCAACAATTATAGCAGATGAGACCACTGAAAAGTGAACTCGGTCCCGACCCTCTGGAAAAGCATGTGAGCCAACATCTTCTTGACGCTTACAAAACTAAGAAATCCGCACGAGAAGTAATAAATAGTCTTGCACCAACAAGAGACGTGCCGTCTTTATAGCGGCTCAACATCCCTTAAGCGAGGATTGGCTGCAAGAGCTGCTCTCCCATCTGCTTGGCACCATGCTGGACCTAAACAGCTTTCGCATGTCGTCAGCCCTTAGTATAGGCACCACCATCGGCGAGCTTTACGGCGGTGCTTTACAAGACATGCTGAACTTAACGTCATAGTAACATAACAGAAAATCACTTTTATCGTTACATAAATCACTCATATCGTTACACAAGCACCATAGTCTCACATGCAATGCTATCAATTATTAATGAATTTATATTACAATCCTGTGTAAGTGAATGTGTTAACTTTCAGCCTATAACAGCCCTGGTGTGCACCATTCGGCAAGCGACCCCAAAACTGAGATCGCGTTGCCCCGCTGGACGTCAATGGAAAGTCTTTGGCGCAAAAATTGTGCGGCTCTCTTGTCCCCAGTAGTTATCTTTAATCGTTCGCCCAATTTAGTAAGTATTCTTTCAGTCAGCGGGCCCGGTGGTCCCAAGGTTTCGAAGGCCACTGGGCTGAAGTTATGGGCTCTTGCCAGTTCGGCATATTTGTTCATCTTGTTCGTTTCTGCTTGGGTCGCGGCGTGACCAGCTCTAAGTGAACCGAAACCGACCATTGAGGGTGAAAGTGAGTCGGTTACGGTGGCATCCCATATGAGGGTACGGCCTCGTTCAAAGGGGATGAGAGTCATCCCGTCGGGACGCTTGCCGTCGTTTCTGGTTAGTCCAGTTGGTTCCAGTGTACTTGGGTAGCCTGCCGTCCTCAAGGCCCTTGCTATTGTGTCGTTGATAGCCGCGTGACGTGGTCGACGACCTTCACTGAGGGCGCAGGATAGAGCGTGGTAAGCTCTAATGCCCACTGGCTCCCCGCATCGGCATATGTGAGGGTGAACGAGCGGCGTACCAAGTCGGAGGCCAACGCATATTCTTGTAGTGGCATCATCCAGTAAGGTTCCTAACGATGCACTGGGTAGGGCGTGTAGCCAATCGCTTGCATGTTTTGCGGAGGTTGCCCTAAGCCGAGCCCTAGTAGAGTCACTGTCAGCTTGATCAATAAGTAAACAAGCATGTTGATCGGCTAGCATGGCCGATCACTCACTCTGAGATGCGACGTTATTTGGTGAAGTTCCAAGAACCTCAACCAAATTACTCGTGACTCGATCTCGCATGGAGGTAAATTCGAGCTGGCCGGCTTCGTCAAGAAGTTCGCAGATCTTGCCGGAAACCTGGTGGGTGGCAGCAACTATCGCGGGGCGTGCTAATATTGTCGGGTCTGGTAAGCCAAGTCCCCCCTTGGCTATTGACAAGAACATCTGTCGTTTGGCTGTATCGTCCAGTTTGATGTTAAGCAGATTGGTTATTGTATTGGCTGTAAGATCATTGAAGCGTCGTAGCTCGTCCGTTTCGCCGGTAAGTTCGATACCCCTCAGAATATGAGTTAGGCGTGTGGCTGAGTAAGAGCACCTTAGCAGGTAAAGACCGCTATGGTAACCTATCAAAGGAAGGCGCTCCGAAGCGGTATTCAGTTTATCCAACCACTTCTGCAACACGGGGGCGACACCTTCCTGAAGTAGGGGTACCCCTAGGAGCTCTACTTCGTTTGCGCTGAGTATCTTGCAGCCCGGTAACAAGTGCGTGATCTCAGAGGTTGTTGAATCTGCATCAGGACTCCGTACGAACAGTTCGCATTTCGAGGGATTCAGGGCTAAGCCGCTTACGTTCTCGAAATCGATAATCTTCTGTATGTCACTAGCGATTGTAGAGGCGTTGCCTGCCAGTACGCCATCGTCCAAGTACCACATGTTAAGCGGGCTTTCGAGCGATTTGATCAGGTCGTTAACTGCTATCAATATACGTACTTCTGATCAAAGACCGTGACTAATAGCCAAATAGGCGAGTGCTATTTGAATTCGCATGCGCCCATTTGGCCATCCGCCAGGCAAACAATCCGTTCACAAACTCACCGCCGGCCACGGCTTTAAGAGTGATTAATTGTTGACTTCTTAGGTTACTGGGGCGTACATCAAAAAGTGTCCTAACAAGTCGCATTTGTGTAATTGACATAGAGCAGATATGTTGCCTTGTATGAAAAGTGGGTCAAAACTAGAGACAACGTTATCTAACACGCTTTTTGGGCACCTGATCCGCAGGCGTCTCAGGAACGTGTCTTACACTCTTTCCATCAACTTTCTATATTTAGACAGATAAAGCTTCCAGACAGGAGAACAATATGTGAGTTTGGGAAGAACAAAATATTTGTAAAGGCAAATGCACACAAGAGGAGTCCTTAAAATGAAACAACGGAAGAAAGTAAAAAGAGCCCTTAGAAGGGCAGGCATATCGTCCACACCCGAGCCGAAGGGTCTTAATGGCAGCAGTCAGCTGCAACCTGACGGGGTCATCATTCCGTTATGGTCACACGGAAAAGGCCTTGTATAGGATATAACCGTTTCTTGCACGGCGGCCTTCTCGTAATTACGCCACAGCGCAGTTGAATCTGGATGGGTTGCAGAGCGCGCGGATTCTGACGGCGCCATGAATTGGCAGGAAACGAGCAGAGCATGATGAATCTGGCCTAATAATAATAATAATAATAAGCATGATGAAAAGCATGATGAATCTGACTTAAACGTCTATACCCCAAAATTGTAATATCTAAATAGTAATAAAAACTGTAATGATAATATCGATAATGACCATTTATTACAACGTCCTCATTGCCATCTATTCCTGTCACCGTGGACGAAAAGTCCGCTTCTGCTGTTTCTCACCCACATTACCCGAGCCGAGCCAAGTGCGATGCTGTTGCTTGACACCGTTATGGTTATTGCCATTGGAGATTGCTGCTGGAGTTTTAGCTGATGGAGAACTCCTGACGAAGCTCGCTGCCCATGATAAGATGGCTACGGCCATAGTCTTCGACTTCACCTCACTCATCCGAAAAGCGCTTATGAAGCACCTTTCTAGTGGTCGTCCGTCGTGGGCGTCCTATAGCTCTGCACCTGACATGGTCAGATCAGCCGAGAAAGCGGGACGCGATCGTGACGACCGCGCTATAACAACTGTCGACAGGAACAGCAACTGCGGAACAATAACACTTTTCCTCGCACCGTGTCGTTCAGGACCAGGGCTTTTTGCTCGAACCGACCGGAGCAGAGCCTCAAAAGAGTCTTGCAAGAACAAAGCCCGTTCAACCCTGTCGTGGTCTGCCCCTCTTGGTTTTTAACTCGTTTCACGCGGGCTCGTTCATTGGCGCCGTTTTCTGATGGGGGCCATTTCTGAATGAAAAGCGAACTGCTGTATCGCACTTTGTTCGGCTCTCGAAATGGTGATGGCAGTGGTGAACGGCGTAACCAAAAGTACGTACCTAACCTGAACCACATAACCGCATAGGCTAGCACAAAATTCTGCCGTTTTCTAGGGAACAGGCACTAGCCAAGCAATATTAGCAGTAAAACTATATGTTTTTGTGTGACTAAGTGACTCTTTTCATAGTCTTAGGATATTAAGAAATTATGTAGACTAAATCCGGAAGCAGAGCTATGTTTTATTGGAGGTCCATGCCTCTTTTCAGGTTAATATATTATGTAGCGCGAAGCAAAAAAAACGGCTTACGTCGCTGTAAAATGCCTGTTGGTAACTAATATATATTAGAGGTTAATGATTTGTGTATAATAAGTATTTTGCACGTTAAACAATGTTACTGTTGTGAGCAACTTAACGTATTATCGCAATAATTTTAAAGATTTACTTTACTTCATAGAATAGATGCCGCGTTCCCTCTGCAAAGGGCCAAAGACAATGCTTGCCTCAAGAGTTTACCCTCTCTTCGGTCGCTCGTGACTTCCCGGATTCTTAGTACCTATATTTACTTTATTGCTAAAATAAATAAACTCTTAATTAATAATATCATCATAGCACTGGTGTATTACAATGTGTGACCTAATTGTTCAAATGCTTGCTTCAGCAATACATCTAGATCGTATGGCATCACTCGCCTATCTTTTGTCCAGCACAAGGTTCTAATCTAAAATCTATAAATCTATTAATTGTTTCAATTAAGGGGTCATGTTTTGTAAACCCCCGTTATATAGTAGCAACAAGACTTGTTGCGGCAAATTTACGCAATGTGTAGAAATAAGACCAAATGGCTGATTATATATATATATATATATATATATATATATATATATATATATATATATATATATATATATATTATTATATATATAGAGATATATATATATAGATTATATATATATATATATAGAGCCTTCCTCCCATTCGATGGGACTTTCGAAAACCTGACGGTTCTCGATGGCATCATTCATGATGCCAAGTCCACAGGCCGCGAATTGCGGATCGCGTCGGTCGACCTGCGTAAGGCGTTCGACTCGATCAGCCATGACGCGGTCCTGTGGACGCTCGGGGCCAGAGGGTATCCGGAAGTCTTCATCGAGTATATCGAGCGCCTATACCAATCATCCCAAACTCTCCTCGAATTCGATACAGAATGTCGTACTATCAGGCCCACCAGGGGTGTTCGTCAGGGTGATCCCCTGTCACCCCTGTTATTTAATCTAGTTCTTGACGACATTCTCAGGAAAATAAACTTAGACAATTTAGGATATCGACTAAAAGAAGGAAACCGCCTTATGGGCCTAGCCTTTGCGGACGACCTCATCCTCCTCGCCTCCACCAAGAACACCCTCCAACAACTCCTAGATTTAGCTTTCCCCTTACATAAAGAAAGAGGCCTTGAAATCAACACTGATAAGAGCTTTACGATCTCGCATCTTTATGATAGCCGGGTGAAGAAGAGCCTTTATCAGTCAACCCCCGAATTCTCCGTTGGAGGGAGGCAATTGCCAGCCAAGGGTATATGCGCTCGATGGAGATACCTCGGCATCGAGTTCGACAGTAATGGCAGAGTCGACACGGCCAAGGTCACTCTCCTAGAACTACTCGGCAGACTAACATCAGCTCCCCTTAAACCCCAGCAACGCTTAACAATACTGAAACAATTCCTTATCCCGAAAATTCTCTATAAACTGGTCGCTGGTCCCCGACCGTCTCAAAAATTCCTCCTAGAACTAGACTGTGAGATCAGGCGAACGGTGAAGTTGCAGTGGCTCAAACTCGAAAACAGCGTGCCAAACGCCTTCCTATACGCGCACATCTCACACGGCGGTCTGGACATCCCCTGTCTCCGTACACTAATTCCCAGACTTCGCCTCTCCCGCCTCACTGCCCTGAACAGATCATCCCACATAGGCACTCAATGGCTGCTGTCGACCGAGTATCACAGTAAGGAGCTGGCGAAAACCAGCGCTCTCTGTGTGTTCGATGACACGACCATTGAAGACGCCGCACACGAGATTGAGTACTGGTCTCGTACACGACATAACACAGTCGATGGGGCTCACCTGAAACACACACACCTAACCCCTTTTACAAATGACTGGGTCAAGGGTACTCCTTACCTATCCGGTAGGGAGTACATAAACCTGATTAAGTTAAGGATCAACGCACTACCAACGCGTGCCAGACTCGCAAGGGGTCGCCCCGGGTACGACAAATTTTGTCGTCATGGGTGCAACGCTGTCGAGACGCTGGCCCACATCGCTCAAGTGTGCGATCACACCCATCGCCCTATAATCAAGCGCCACGATGACATATGTTAGCGAGTCACCCGCCTACTCCGTGCTAAAGGAATGCAGGTGGAACGAGAGCGCACCTTCCGAAGACCCGCCGCACCGGCTCGGAGACCAGACCTCGTCATAACAACACCTACGAGGGTCTGGGTCTTGGACGCCGAGGTCTGCGGCCCCTCAAGAGACCTTGCATTGGCCAGACGGGATAAGATCAGGAAATACGATATACCCGGGGTCAGGGATCAACTTCCCAGCTCGCTTCCCCACCGATTCGGGTCCATCACCGTGTCGATGACCGGTGTATGGGAGCCCGAGTCGGTAAAGGATCTCCTGACTCTCGGGTTATCGAAGAAAAACCTGATCGACCTAACCGTCCTGGCCATGCAGGGTACCCTACGGGTCTTCCGGGCGCACCGGGACCACAAGAGCTGGGTCCGTCGCGGAGGAGGAGCAGGCGAACTCACCGGGAGGCGATTTTAAATTATTTTTTTAGGCGGGCACTGCCTCAGTGTGCAAATGTGCAATTATTGAATAAATTCAATGTTGTATTAAAAAAAAATATATATATATATAATCAGCCATTTGGTCTTATTTCTACACATTGCACTCTAATAGCAAGTGTGTATGCGCGTAAATTTGCCGCAACAAGCCGTGTTGCTACTATATAACGGGGGTTTACAAAACCTTACCCCTTAATTGAAACAATTAATAGATTTATAGATTTTAGATTAGAATCTTGTGCTGGACAAAAGATAGGCGAGCGATACCATATATATATATATATATATATATATATTCCCATGTATCAGATAGTGCCGGCGACTTATTCGAAGCTTATGTCAAAACAGAATACTACTCAGGAGTTTAACGATACGAGCGCTATTACTCTATTAATGGGTGTAACGCTATGAAATGGAAACTACTTGCGTTAGCTCAATTGCTGGCAGAACAATAAGCTGACGATGAACCATTGCGCTTTTTTTTGCACATGATTGAGCATCATCAACACCGCTTGACGGAATGGCCAAGCAGATGGAACTTCGTATCGCAGATGGAACGCTAATCCTGAGACCGCTAGCATACCGGCTAGACCGGTTCTTGTTGCCAGCTATCAGCCAGACGCGAGTCGATAAGCTGTCATAGCAGCCCGTTGTGAAAACCGTCACGCAGGTTACTTTAGATATGCTCTATGCTGCATACATAAAATTATTGCTTGTCGCTGGTTGTACTCTAAGTAACATAGAGCGCTTCAGTACGATTCCACCACAACAAATATGTGGTTTCATGTGTCGCGTTGACTTCGTGAGTCTCGACTCGAGAAGCTGTCTCTGACAGCTGGAATAGTTGGAAACAATGTATGAAGCACTGGAGCTGGATTAGTTTAAAAAATGGACTGAGTGCAACGCAGGCTCACAAAAAGTTGTTAAAATTGTTTGGAGATGCCTGTTGTACAGACAGAATGTGCCAACAGTGGTTTGAGAATTTCAGAAAGGGAAAAAAACAAGGTTTTATTGTGTATTTGGTGGAATGTGGGCGGAATAGTGCACTATGAACTTTTTCCGCATAACCAGACGATAAATACGGCCGTGTACTGTCAAGAACTCGAAAAGGCCCACGAAAAATTAAAGCAGTTGTACTCTGCACTAATTTCAAGAAAGGGTGTCCTGTTTCACCAAGACAACGCAAGACCCCACGTGAGTAGGGAGACCTTTTCGAAAAATGTCCACCTAAAATGGGAATTGTTGGAACATCCACCGTATTCCCCCGACTTAGCACCATCTGATTACCACCTATTCAGATCGATGCAAACTTTTTAAGTGGTACAAAATTCACTTCTATCGAACACGTGCGTTCTGGACTGGAAGAATATTTAGGATTTTTTTGGAAATTTTGAAGATTATTTAGGAATCGAAAACCTTGTAAATTGTTGGGCAGAGGTTGTATTTTCCGGCGGAGAATATATAAACCAATAAATAAGACCTCCCGTGTCTCCTATATATGTGTTTTCTTTATAGCGCCAAAACCGAAAAGACTTTTTTGTAGCCCTAGTAGGTTCGACGCTGCCTCACGTACTACCTTCAGATAATAAGTTTACCTTTCTAGAGTCTTAAAGAAATGCGTATGTCTATGAGACACGAAATTGGTTTGCTAAGTTAATGTAAGGGAGGTCGGCAGAACTTACTCTGCCTAGATCATTCCCAACTGCTTGCACGAGGATTTAGAGCGATTTCTAGATGGGGTTTTTAACTCAGCTTCAGAAGTCTGGGGATCGCCTCGAGTCGACAGAAGAGGCAGGATCCTGCTAGAATAGGCGGCATTACTCGGTCTCCAAGTATATTTGAAACAAAATATTAGTCTTATCTGCCTCCTAGAGCTGCAGAAAACCTACATGCACTTCTTTTAGAGGTGTGCAAGACAACGTAAACCAAGAGCGTACACCCGAGGCGAAGAAATATCCGACCTAAATACTAGTGCTCACAGGAGGTTCCGGACAAACGCATAAAGTGTTGCAAAGCGACGCGTACTCTGAAACGGAAACACCGAGATGAAAACGTACTGCTAGCTTATAGGAGAAACCGGGTCTTACTCAACGAAGCCATAGCCGACAGCAATACAACAAGCTGGATGAAGCTCCTCAACGAGGTCGAGGGCCAGATTTCGAAGCCATACGAAGTTTGGCGCGCAGGGCGTAGACAAGAAACGTATATAGCCCCTGCACCAGACGAGATCCCCCCGAAGCAGCGAAACTTCAAAGTTATACACTGTTACAGTGCCCGTCTGAAATGTTGCCCGGTTAACGGCAAGCGGGCACGTTCGAGAGAAATAGAAGGGAGGGAGCCCCACAGCACGAGGTCAGTGCCCCCCACCTAGAATCAGCCTGATAGAGTTCGCAGAATGCATCGTCTCCTGTGTAAGCAAGCCTGGATATTGGGAGCAGCTAAGGCCAAAAGGCCCTACGGTGTAAATGCGACTTCTTTAATTCTAAAGCAGTCGCAAAGAAGCGCAGCTTGAAGAAAACGCAGATGTTCGACAAGTGCGAAAACCTCTGGGCGATCCCAGGCAATTGATCTGAAAAGCCAATAGTACTGTTCTACGATGATCTGGGCTATCAGAAGGTGAACCTTAAGGGGGAGGTGCGTTTAGTGGGTCAGGGTCTCAACAGAGTAACATCCAACCGTTAGCTGCCGAGTTTCGCACTGCTCGAGATCGAAACTTGTAGCAGTAGTTCCAAACTGCATTTAATACCTTCTCCACAAAAGAAAAAAGTGTATATATATATATATATATATATATATATACCTAGCCAAAGAGTTAATGAACCATAAGTATACACATTTGAATCAGTCAAACTTGGATTGCTTGAAGCCTACTGAAACCTCTTTATCATGGGAAATTGCTTTTCTACATCCCGCGTAATTCCAATCGTTCAATTTCTCAAGACGAATCTGCTTGCCCAAAAATCCATGGGCTTTTCCCTCTAATCGTTTTCTGCGTCTAACTGCTTACAAGTAACTGGGACCGTCAACTTTAATCGGCCGAACCGACAACGATCTTAATCAACCTTAACGCAGTGCCGTTAAAACTTTTTGATGCGTGGTGATGTGCCATGCCCCGCGCCCCAGTCGATACTCTGTTAAAGTATTTTTGCTTCAAAATTAAATTGGGGTTACGCTTGAAGACACCCTTTGCACACTGATGCAGCTGGAACACATATTGTGTCTCCAGCTACAATATAGTATAAAGAATAGGGCAGCCAAGTGCCAAAAACACCTCGACATCAGGATCATTTTCACTGATTTTTCCTTGCCCAAATCGCGTTTCAAACCTTGGACGGGCCTGAAACCCAGGACGGCTCCGCCTATTACAAAAATCAATTTACGAGCGTCTAACGCTAGCCATCGATGAGCAACGATCCGGAGAACTCTTCCGTCGGCGTCTGTCAATTAAAGTAAAACGCGGAAACTCAGTTTCTTACACAGGTGAAACCTGACGTAAACTTGTCACCAGCGACATAATCTGTCACGTTCATTAAACACAACTGTAAACTCAATTTTACCGATAAAAGTAAAACTTCCAAATGCTGGTTTATATACAAATATACGTTTGTACACCTAGCCGATTGTCAGCGGGCCAATTCTTTTATCTCGCTGATTGTATCATAGCTTAAATTACCATACCGCTATATTCTAACGATCCATTTTTCATTATAGGCATACACCTTTGTACTCACAACGTTGCAATTGTGAACACTAGTACATACTTTTTTCGTTTCTTTCACCCATAGCAGCTAACCGTCTCTCAAAGCACTCACTCTTACCTAAATCGAAACTCAGAAATTATTTAAAGAGTACTACATTCGAGTTTAAACTCTGGACTCAACAAATGAAAGGCAATTCCTTTGCCGCCGAAACTACACAATCGAATGTATACGTTTATTGTATGAATATATACAGGTCGTTGTACATGCACATGCGTAATGAGCACGACGTCGGCACCAGACGGCTAAGTCAGATCGAGGTCAACTCGCGTGGTATGATCCATCGTACATTCGGGCACATAAGTGCGGAATTGAGGCACTCCTTGCTATACCGGGAAAATCGGCCAAATAGAAGGTTAGATCAGGTTGAATGGCCTTCTTTCGTATACACTGTATTGCGCCTGTCTAAGTAAACGATGCAAATGGGTAGTTAGACACCTCTTAAGCAGAAATAACCTTGGTATACGGCTTAATGTAACGAACTTATGTACTTCTACTTCACTCAATCCCCTCCACTTTACGTACGCATATAGCTTTCATACCACACGATCTTTGCACTACGTGCGTGACAATGGATTATCGCGTTTTATGTATTTGGCCATTTTGACCTAGTAAAAAAATTGGCGAGTTTGCCAATTTGTGCATAAGCTACTTTAATATGTATAACAACCCCTCAGGTGTAGTATTTTAAAAAGTGATTTTCCACACCTTTAAGCAGGCTAAGATACTTGTTTAAGTATAGCTTATTTATGGAAGAGAAGTATAGCCGCTTGCTTCGAACCAGTGCTTTTCAGAGAGTTTTCTTTTTTTGAAGGATGATAAAATCCAGCTACGCAATGGTCGTTGGTGGCAGTGTGGGTCTCGACGGTGACGTTTCGTCTTAGTTCCGTCGAGACCCATATCCACGAAATATCTCCCCCCCCCGCCTCCATCATGTCCAGCACTCCGGGGTGACAGGAGAAGTGATAGCTGCCATTTGGATAATTTGACCGCGGTCGCTCATCAAGTCCCCCCTCCCCCGCCCCTCTACTAGATACGTTTCATCCCAAACTTAACATGTTGAAACGTGTCAGTTAACCCTCTCTTTTCTAGTTTTTCGGGGAAAGTGTGTTGACACGCACCCTTGCTAGTCGCTAATTCCTTCATGCTGTCTTCTTCACTTCGAAAGTATCACATGTCAATTTGCTGGCTCCGGTCTTTCTTCGTCGTTGTCACTCTACAAGCACATTTTGTTCTACACAATCTTGTTCCCCGCTTCCTTATCTCTCTTTCTGCTACATGTGTGCTACAATCATCTCCTCTATGTACTCCGTCCATCCTCGCGACTCCTGCGTGGGCTAGGCGGTGTACATTGCACCACGCTAAGTGTAATCACCGAAACAGGTTGTGGTTGACGTCGTATTCCTCCTAGACCGCTGACAGTGGATGCAGGTGTTCCAACGCTGAAAATTGTACTATCTCAAAAGTGCATCTGTCTACCTAAAACGTACGTCATGCTGCCCGCAGTATGTTCTCCCATTTTAATTTTGCCACATCACTCCACAATCCTCTGTTGGTCTTTTTTCGTTTGTAATTTCTGTGATTCCAAAAGATCGTTCCAGCGAGGATCAGGACGGCTGGTGTGCTGACGGCTTTATGTGTTTGAATGACCCGCAATACCAGGGTTATTTAAACTCTCCGAGAAGCTAAGATCAACAACGAGACACCCAGCCCTCCTATACAGAAATTAAGCACATCGTCGGGTTCGCGACAAAGTCTGTTTACTGTAGAAGCGAATTCCAAAAAAATATGATTACATTTTCTGCTTCTATTTTCAATACCTCGAGGTCATAACCCTACGATCATAAATGACTTGCCCTATAGGTCATGTATGTATGCACTTAATCACGATTTGGTCTCCGGAAAATTTCTCCTTAATTACTCCTCAACCACGAATTTGATTACCACCGATTTGGTACTAAAATTACGCATCTTCTAGCCGGCGTTTTTTCTTCCACTTGTTGACTTTGAGTGCGCAGCTACCAGCAGGTGTCGCATAGCTAGGTCTCTCTCTAGTGACGTAGCCGCTTACAACAACAGTAATGGTACTCTACAGTACATATATATATATATATATATATATATATATATATAGTAAGTAAATAAAACAATATGTTCCGCTGGTCTTACTGTATGCCTCGCCGGTGTGGAATCTAGGCTACGTCCGTGACATTAACACGCTTACTAAACTTCACAAGACATTTGTCAGGCGTGTTGCGTCTCGGTGCAGCATTAATGAGAATGACGTAAAATGTGATGATATTGCATCCATGTTAGAAAGAATTGACAAACCCACGTTTACTCGGATATGTAAGCAGCCTGAAAGAGCGGCGAAGTTCTTCAATATTGCCATAATAAGCCACAACGATAAGGGGTCAATATCCAGTCAGTAACTGTTGCTAAGAAAACGATTGTTAACAGGATGTTTGCATGGCGTCTAGCTTGTAGGTATAACCATATACAACCTCCTTCCTCGTAAGCCGCCGGTTTAGGAGAGGTTGTTTTCTTGTAATAGAGCACTTATCTGTAATTGTAACAAAGCCCCCATGCTAAAGGGTGTGCGAATCAATAAGGCACCCGAAAAACCTGGTGCTTAATAATCCAAGCAAGTTTTCGCAACGTGCATATCACAATAGAAATAGAGATCTGCTGTGCCATATCGTGCACATGCTGGCAGAGGAAAATCAGCATAAGTATATAGCCTAGATATACTTGTCAGCGTTAATTATATAGTTAAAGTCACAATTACTATGCTTTACAACAACACGTTTTCTTTTTTTTGAGGAGACAAATGCACATGATTATCTGCTGGTCGGAAAGCCAAGGTCGGAAAGAATCAAAGAAAAATAATTAAAGAAATCAAGAATTTAAAATCAAGGCTGGCTTCGACAAGCATTATTTGCCTCTTCATAGCTTTACCTATGTGTCGTTAAAAGAAGCAGCGGAAGAGTGATTTTCTGTAGCTATATTTTTAGGCGAACAATATATGAGAGATGTAGAAGCAGGGCAGCTACTAATATGTATCCTCTTGTACTCAAGTTGATCTCCGGCCAACGAAGACGTAGGGACTTTAAACCATTTAAAAGTGTTATAACCAGATTCCAAAGTAGCAATACTAAACAGGGGCTACCCGAGCCATCCTCCACAATAAAACTTTGACAGAACCCCTGTAGGCTGAGGAAGGACGCATATTTGCAATTACTATCTCTTGCTGTTTGAGTAAAATAAAAAAAATGGATGACCTATTAAGGACTAAGCAACAATGTCCGATTCTGCTTGCGCCAACCGGCCATTAAATTGCTTGTGCAAGCTCGTTTAAAAAATGTTGACTTTGCAGCAAACTAACGCCTGTCGGGAAGTGCCTGAATTGAACCGCAAAATGGTAGCGGAAAACTCTGGATGCTTCAGAGAGTGAACAGACACATAAGACGAGTCATGGGTATATAGTTACGACATTGAGACCAAAGCCCAATCCTCTCAGTAGTGCTTCCACAGAGAAAGTCGATCGAACAAGTTCAGACAGAGTAGATCCAACAGCAAGACTGTTTTGCATATTTTTCGACTACAAGGGAATCATTTTCCACGAATGTTTGCCATTTTTACGGTGAATAAGGAATACTATCGAACTTTTAGGAAGATTGCGCAAGAACGTCTAACGCAAGAGGCCTGAACTCTGTGCAAACAACTCTTGAAGCCTCCATTTCGACAAGGCACCGGCGCACACATCGCTACCGATTTTAGAATATTTAATAAAAAAAATTAAGGTCTATATTTCCGCAATAAATTTGCCGGACCTGGCTTCCTGCGGCTTTGTGCTGTTGCCACGGATAAAAATTATTTCGAGAAATAACGTTTCGAGACTATAGAGGAGCTAAAGAAAAACACATATATACACCATTGTCAATAAGCTTCGAGATATTTAATCCCATTAAAGAAAAAAATACTATGTGAGCCACAAAAGTAGTTACCTACTCTGACCTTATCTTTACTCCAACTGGTGATAAAACGGTATCGTAGCTCTCATGAAAAAAAATTAAAATAAATTGCATAAGTAATAAATTAAATGAGACACAAGAAACAGATTGAATTTTACTTCTTTTACATTTTCGTGTGCTACAGACAAATACATCGATGTATCACCTAAACATCTACTTCAATCTATCTATTGTTTAAAAGTGTCCCATTATTAAAACTGGCACGTTCATTATCTTGTACCATATCTACATTTATATTATTTATACTGTATCTACATTTATATGATTTATACCATATCTACATTTATATGATTCATACCATATCTACATTTATATGATGGTATAAAATGCATAAGCACAAAACCCTTAATAAGTCTTTATTTGGAGAGTGGCAACCAGCGTGTTTGCTAACCGTCATACAAACAACAATACAATATTTCAGCAATGTAACCTAGCAGCAAAAACAGAACAACAACGACATACCTCGACTACCACAACAGGTTATCGACGCTGTTTGACAAACTCGAAGGCGTTAATTGGCTGTTGTGCATTTGTCATTAGAGCATATCAGACACTATCTCTAGCGGAGAATGACTGACCACGAAGGAACACAGACCAAGCAAGAGATATCCACAGGTCAATCAAAGGTACAAACATGCATAGCACACAGCATCGAATTTGTCAAATTTCGTAGCTAGGCTGTTGGCAGAATGCTTGTAACACACCCGTGCAAATGCACACATTTCAGAGGCAAAGCAAAGTCAAACAAAATCAAGTCAAAGTAGACGACGAACAGCAACAGAAACAACGATGATGACAGCGTCTACGACAACGGCAACGACGACAACAACAACACCAGCAACAACAACAACAACACCAGCAACAACAACACCAGCAACAACAACACCAGCAACAACAACGACAACAACAATAACACCAGCAACAACAACAACACCGCAGTTTCGTTCTGCTCTGCAAGCGGTTTGCATGTGGACATTATGTGTATGATGAGAAGGCGCTTTAAAAGCTCACGATTTGTTTTTGATTTTGCATTTGTGATTCCGTTTTCCTCAGTGCCGGTTTTAGATGCTGTCACGACACAAATGGTGGGTAACAACAACAACAACAACAAAAGAAGAAGAACAAGGCAAAAACAACGGCAGCGCCAGCAAGACCAGCAGCGGCACCAGCACATGAGAACAATGAAAATACCAACAACGACGGCATTTACAGAAATAACGAGAACGGAAGCTATAACTACTACTCGAGCAAATACACAAATACAATATCGGCAGCCATAGCGATCAAATCTAGCAGCAACCACCATGACAGAAACAACAGCAACAACATCAACAACGACAACAGCAACAACAACAGCAACAGCAACAACAACAACAACAACAACAACAACAACAACAGCGACAACAACAACAACAACAACAACAACAACAACAAACCGATCACCAACATTTTACTCAGACTGAGCATCAATGCGGCAATGAGGTAGGCGTACGGCGACAGACAACCTTTGCGACTCAAACTGTGGCGCTGATCTTTGTCTTTCATACTATAGATATGGAGTACATGCGTACACTACGTTCACTTGTACTTTCGTTTGTTTTGCCGTTCTGCGTTTTTGGGTAGCCCAAAAAAGTCGTGCATTTCGACGACGCGAAGCGTTCAGCGTAATAACGGCAGATGCGTGCAATAAACAAACACACACAGCAGCAGCAGCAAGCGGGACCGCCATAGAGCAACGTTTCACGTATATACAAATAAACATATCTAAAAACACACACATATATATATATATATATATATATATTCTTTTGTTTTTTCTGCCACCGCAAAGCTGCTCACGAATTGTGCGAGTTCCGTTGAGTAATATCTATCGCAGATGGGATATTTCCAAGGAACACGCAACATACGTAGCAATGAATATTGCCCCACATGCCCTTCTGCACATATGCTGACTTTGCACGATATTTTGTTGGAATTAGGTCAGTTCGGATAATCAACAGCGTACGTTAGTCGTGTTGGTCCCGGTTGGTGTAACCTATCTGGGTGCTCATTATTAGCGCTGAAAGCTGAAACGTAATTGTTGTGGATAGTATGCCAGACGTTTGTGTGACAAAATATGTTACATATAATGAAATAATCGAAAACAGATGGACATGTGGTATGCGATGTAAAAACCAACCAGGCTGTTCATCATTACAATTAAATGACATAAGTTTGAATTTGCAGTAATAAAAAAAAGTTCACTAGACTATTTCCAGTAATTGTAAGTTTACTCAGGCACTGATATCGTCCTCTCTTTGTGATCTCTGTTTTTAATTTTGCGTTTCCTGTCAGTGGCGTTCAGTACGAAGCCGATTCGTGTGGATTCCGCTACTTGGCTGCGGGTAAGCGGTAGAAACAATTAGGATCAGGCTCAAGTCACAAGTTACTCGGATTTTCCAGCAATTTTTGCGGGACGTGCAAGATCAAGTGGCTGAAGCCATAGAAAAGAGCCCTCATGCAAATGTGCACCTCACCAGAAACCTATGCGCAGAATAGCATAATACCTCCTTGCATGTTCCACTTGTGGATTTCACCAGGTGGGGTATGAATGTCGCTGCCGATTCTGCTCGCCGGAATGCGCTAAGTATCACGCCACGAATTTCCACACGCAGCGGCGGTCTTTGCATGGAAGAGACGCTTAGGAACCTCGAGAAAAAAAATGTCGTTTTATTGAATATCTGGGCTAAAAAAGAATGTAACTAATGAAGTTTTTCAACTTTAAAATCACTCTAAAGCTGAACGAGGTGGCCGATTTTAATCGTTTTTTTTACAGTTTCGCAGACACATAAATAGGTGGTAGTTGGACGGTGCGATATCCGCTGCAAAACGCTGCACAAAAACTCGGTTGAGCTGATCACGGTAGACGCCCGTGTTTATCGTTCGGCCATTAGAAAGAAGCTCATGGTAGACGATGCCACGTCTATCCCACCAAACACAGAGTAGAATCCTGCGTGAATAGGTGGTTAGTCTCTTTGGCGCCCTCTGGGGAGGCTGAGGCCGAGGTCGCACCAGACCATTTCTCCTAGTTTAAGATCGTTGCAAAGCCCATCTTTCGTCACAGATATCAGTTCGATTCAGGAATGGATACTCGTTGTGTCTAGCAAGCCAGGAGCCAGTTCGACGCTAGCCGCTAGAGATTTTGCTAGACGCTAAATTCTGTTGCGCTGGCTCAAATCAGGAGGCACCAATTGGTTTAACTTTGACACGAGACCAGTGGTGCACAGACGAGTGACGATGGTTGTGTAATACACCTCGAACTTCATGGCCAATTCGCCCGTAGTCAATAGGAGATTCTGTTCTTCAGTTTTGCGCAAGCGGCTGTCCTCGAGTGGATCAAGCTTCAAATATTTCGCACAGTTTCCTGAACTATATGACATTTTAAAAGTCACAAAAAAATGTTCCTGTTAACGGATTTTTTTGCTGTCAGTTTTGACATAGCATTTATATAGCAAAAACAGCTAACGAGATAAATTCACAATGCTCTCAGCGATTTTACTACCGGCGTCTGAATTGCCGGTCATCTGTCCCACTTCGCCTCGTCGGCAGCACAAAATGTAATAGCAGAAAGACACGTGCAAAAAACATCTCAGTGTGAGCAAATTCGGCTTCAAGTCCATAAGCCAACTAGGAAACAGAATTCTAGAATCCTAAGTAATATCATGGATAGATCACCTTTGCGGAGAGGGCACTGGGATCCGAATATATGAAAATGAAACAAGTAGAGTCCTTACACAAAGCACACAAATGCATCTCCACACAGTTTTACCAATCCAACGGCACGTCACGTCATACTCTGAAAACCTTAGAATCCATAGGGCTTAACTTTAATTGGATAATGATAATAGATACTAAAAGATAATACATGCACGTACGTATGTATGTGCATTCGGATGTATGTATGTATTAATTTATTTGTCTGTCTAGATAATTATTTATAAATATTTGTTTTATAACTCAAGTTGCTACGTATAAATATATATGTATGTATATATATGCATATCTAACTGTATGTAACTAGAAAACACTCATTATTTATTCATCACAGAAGTCGTCGTCGTCCCTGCTCTCAGTCAGTTGCAATGCCTATTCTAGCAGGTGAGTGCTTAATGAGCGGTGCAGGAGCTTGATTTGAGACGTGACCTCACGTTGTTCGCTGTACAGTTTAAACTCAACCTGAGAGTGCTTATAATGAGCCGATGAGCTGAGAGCGAAGTCAAAGATGGTATCCGTCGTCTGCAATACTGATGAGAGCACAATATCAACTGCACTATATCAGTTCCAGGTGTATATATGTATACATATATATATATATATATATATATATTTGTTTTTTAAAGAATGTGTGTTACAGACTATTTTTACCCGAGTACATTTGTTGAGATTTTTTGATGAGCACCGCTTGTTATTGCTCCTTTCTAAGGTTGATTTTCGATCGTCGTCGGCTCAGACTTCCAGCTCCTAGTCTTTCCAGCTCGTTTTTTCCTCTCATTATGCCCTCTAGCACCCTGATACCCTACCCGTCCCTCTCGCACATGACAAACCTGGCTTCCGGAGCTTTGCCTATTCTATGCAGACATTTTTGCGAGCACCCGTGCCCCGTCAATATCTGCGTAATGCAGAGGAAAACGCCATATTGACTCTGTTGCACTCTCCATTGAACCATTTCTCTAGATCGGAGGTAACCTAACGAGTCCAGATAATACAACTAGGCTGCTCGCCAAGTATAATAAGTGACCAAGGAATCCGACGTGCCATGGCAGACATTTTTATAGAGCTGTCATCTCTACGTTCCCGGGGTGCGACCTGACTGTGATGCATTTATTAATAATCTAAACTGCTTTGTATTCACTGCGATCTTACTCCTCGCCTGTCCTACAGCGTTTGGCGCCAATGCTTGCCCATCATATCGACTGGGTCGCCCATTCTTTACTATCGAAACTCGCCGGCGGAAGTGAATACCCCCTGGCAAGACCGGCATGCCTAGTTTCTGCAAGCAAGTTTTGTTACGTTCACTTCCGTGTCTGTGCCTATTATTCGGCATACGTACTTTTTGATCGCTTTAATCGAATGGGACAGCTGTACGCAGAAAAAGTGCTCAACACGCGGACGATCAGATACGTCGTGTGTCTTTACAGCACTTTGATGAGCCATTTTGTTCGTCTCACTTGTAATGTCCGCCTTTTTCAGCTGTGCGCAGGGGGTACTCAAATACTCTTAGGCATCTAGACGATGTCTCGCTGATTGAAACGGTGTTTCCGGCAATGTGCAGCAAGATGTCTCGTCAAAGACATAATTTACAGTGCGTTGCTCTGTTTCAGGTAGTCGGAAGGAGCAGTGTATGTGAAAAGGTTTATTGCAATCCTTACACACTTTTTGCTCTTTGACCTGTAAAATTTGTCCACCGTAGGTTACGGCCACCACGCGGATGTCCACTTGCTATTCGGTATATTAGAAGCCGTTTCACGTCAGAATTTTCAGCGCGCATCCGCTCCCAAGTTTCTCCACACGTGGAATTTCAAATCACGGTACGTGGCGGCGGTTTGCACTGTTAAACGTGGCGGCTATTCGAATTTGTACGTAACGGCGTCCGAATTGGTGCACGTTGTTACACTAGGTATTTGGAAGAACGGAATTGAAAATTCCTTATCCGAGAAGCTGTTCTGTCGCGTATGAGTAGTCTGTTGCTCGATGCTGACCAGAAGTATCGAGAGGTAGTGGTTGCGTTTGCCGCAGAGGCCGCAGGCTCCTATTGCCCTTCATTACGGAACACTCACAAAACACGTCCGTACACTACGGCGGTGTATATATATATATATATATATATATATATATATATGGTGAAGGTGGCGTGCGATTGTGCTGTAGCGGGTCGTGGGTTCGAATCTGATGTCATAAATAGTAGGTACATGCTATTTATGTACTTACCTCTTATGCAAGCCGGTATCATCTAGTAAATGTATGCTTAACAATATGCGTATTTTGTTTAACATTCACTATTTCATATATATATATGCAAAGTGATGGAAAGTAGACGCTGAGTTCTAGCCAGACTAAGGTAAATGCAAGCAAATGAATTTAAACTATCACACAACAGTACAAGAAGTCGTTGCCTAAATATGATCACAAACTAATATCATTGGTGGTGCAGGAAGATATAACCCTCTTTAAGAGGCAAACACTGATTAGGTTTTAATTGATATTGCCTCGCAACGCTCGAAGCGCGCATAAATGCATTTATCTCCCATTAAAACAAATTAGTAGTACTACCACCAGTGTTAGTAATGCTTGCAGGAATAATGTCAGTAACTTGTACCACACAAGGTATACGATATGCAACAATCTAAGGCAGTAAGTCGTTCCAAGTATGCTCAACTATCGTATACTGAAGATCTGTTTGTTGTGTTACAAGTGTTAGATCGGAGACCGCAGTCGGAGCGAGATCACGTCCAACAACGAGTTATTTCAGCAAAAACCCGAACGGAAGAGAAATAGCTTAGAACATGGCTAAACACGACCACTTCAATATGGCGATATGAAAAAGATTGCTATTTGTTAAGCTACAGAGGGCGTCCTTTCTGTGTCCGCCTTGTCCAAACCAAACTTCAAAGGCACCAAAGCACCTCACCCACGTCCGAGAGCCGCACCGTCAAGCCCGAAGAAGGCTGGTGGTGGGAGCTGTCGAAGAGCGGTACCACGGTGTTCAATTGTTCCACGCGAAATCTTCAGCTAGCAATATTGGGGCGCTGATGAACGCTGCGAATGAATAAAGAAAAGTAATTTGGCCTTCTCACGCGCTACCCCATTCTCCACTTCGCTTTTCATCGGCGTTTGCTCTCTCCGGTTCGACTGGGTGGACAGCTGCGAGCTCGAACAGCAGTCTTACAAATGGCAGCATACAAACCCCCTCCCTCGACAATCGAACTCCTAAGCCAGAAGCCAGCATGGTCCAGACTGGTCCAGAGAGCTGACGAGATACTGTCTCGTCTCTACAGCGTACGTTGCTTGAATGACCGACCGAGTTTGTGCATTCTCTTGAGTGAGCGCGAGGGCTAGCAGCCAAGGCGATAGGCAGTTGGAACAATGCTGTACTAGATGTGCGCATGTGAGTTCAATGGAGACTACCCTTCCAAAAAAATGTTGTTGTTTTAGGTCTAAGTGGCGTGGCCTAGGGGGCTAGTGCGCTGTCGTGTCTCTTATCTGCAGGGGTGTCGCCGGTTCGGTCCCTGTTACTGATCGAATTTTCGTTGGGTGATGCTCATTGAGAATCGACGAGCAACCGCACGCGGTGCCACAAGGGCTGTTGAAGAAACCCTAAACATCTCAGCATATTCGGCCCTTTTGAGGCGATCTTGATAAAGATATTTTAGATTTGCTTGAAATTATTAAAACAAATAAATGTAAGGAACGAACCTTAAATACTGAATGACTCATATATATATATATATATATATATATTATATTTATATTTATATTATATATATATATATATATATATATATATATATATATATTTATATTTATATATATATATATATATATATATATTTATATTTATATTATTGTTTTGTTATTACATCACACATTCCGTTATTGTTTATTCCATTACATTATACAAGATAATTCTCAAAAAAAGGCATTTGTTCCCTTAAACATGAACATAATAAGGTAATAGATTATGTTGTATATGCATCTCTGGAAAATATCACAGACCCAACAACCTGGTGCTGGCCGACATGTTTCGTGATGATAGTTGGTGCAAACGAGGCCCGCAAAATGTACAGCGACACTCATTGGAAGGGTTATGGACATGGTCCGATGACATAGTTTTGCCATGGACGGAGAAGGGGGTGAGAACGTGACGCTGCTCGAAGAGCGGTTCCATTAATGCAATGCCGAACATTGCAGGTGTTTTTTAGAACGCTTGTCTCATCTTCTGCTTAAAATGCCTACGGAACTCTCGCAGTGACGCCGTAGTCAGAAGTTGAAGGCGGTTTACCAGATCCTCAATAAACGGCGTCGTCCTCGACAGACTATAAGTTAGCCTGCTTTGTGCGTTTCTAGCAAGGCCCAACACTTTCTTAAAGAGCGTTGTTTTTACCGCGTGGAGAGCGGTAAGTTACTGAACGGATAGGTGTTCCCAGATTAGCGTGGTTCCGTATGATACTACCGAGGCGACCTCCTGGCTGAACAGAATTAGAGCTGTTTTCACTGAGAGCTTCTGTAAAGCCCGGATTGAGGTCATAGAGACGATGCTGCTATTACATCGCTGAGGGATGTGGGCCGAGAACCATGTGTTATTTGGCGTTAGCTTATCCCCCGGATAAGTAAGCTCCGACACAAATTTTACAGAGGAGCCACTCAAGTTAAGTCTATCACTTCTCTTTACAGGCCCAGCGGATCTGGACTTCATAGTTGTATACCTCGAACATCCTCAAACACAGTTTGACTATTGATAAGATTTGCTCGGTAGATTACTGTGAATAGCTAACAATAGGAACGTAATTTGCCCGTATTGGGCGCTTAGGTAACACTTTTTTTTCATATAAACGAGTTGTTAGTTATGTCTTCTTGCATAGCTAGCATAACCTTGTAATCACTAGGCATTTAGCCGATTTTTCATATCGTCACTTTCCTTCCCTCGTATTTTCTGATCGAAACAGATTATTGTAAAGCTGCCCGTCGCCGCATTTATCTCATCTAGAAATCGTGACAACCGTGAATGAACGTAAAGGCTTAAATTGCATATTTATTATGAAGGATGATACGAGATCTTATTATAATTTTATTTTAATAATAGGGGGCAGTCAAACACAACAATTGCAGAAGTCGTAACGATAACCACAACGACGATGAACGACAATAGCAATGGTAACAAATGTATTCCATTTGTGGCTCGAGTTCTCATGGCCATTGGTTCGGCAGTCTTCGCTACTACGCAGCAGCTTGTTGGTAACGGTACAAAGAATCACTGAGCCTGGCGATGGCTAAATGTTTCCGCTGAATTCAATTTCGGCTATCATCGGGTGCTGGCATTGGGTGGCGGCGCCGCCACAAAATAAGAACGGTGGTGACGAAAAATCGATGATCGGTGTTCCCCGCTGCCTTACGACGGGGGGATCGGTGGTGATCACTCATTTATCGCGTCTCAGCCTCACGCCGTGGCCGATATCCATTCAGACGAATATATCTGTTCCTGGACAGGTAGGTAAGCGTACGCACGGCGCTTACCTTTGTAACCGTCACGTTAAGAAACTAAGAAGTACGTTGTACGTTAGCGTGCAGTAGCCCTCTATTCTCATCGTCACAGTCGACCAATCTATTACTTCATTCATGATGTTTATATATATATATATATATTTATATAAATATTTTTTCTATGCCCCACACTTGGGAGCGACCTTGGATTTCAGCAGTCTCACCTCACTATAAAACGACATAGTGCTCTCCTCTTTGCGATTATCCATGCTTGTCCGTTGTTGGATACGTGGGCAGGATCCAAATCGAGCCGTAATGTATGAGTACTTGTATATAAATATATATATATATATATATATATATATATATATTTACATTTATATATGATAATCCTGTTATGCTGAAAAGGGATTTATATTCGTAACACTTGACAACAAAGTAATTTTAGTTTGTTATATATAGTTCAGCTGTATATATATATATATATATATATATGTAACATGAAACGGAGATATCGATAGAAAGCGAGCGATTTTGAAAATAACGCAAAATATGGTCATGTAAATTATATATATGTATATATATATATATATATATATATATATATATATATATATATATATGGTGACAGCGTTATATATGCGTAGGCCAAATCATTTTTCGTCGAGTTAGTTTGTGTTGTCAGTTTGCTGATCGGTTGTACGGCTCGTATAACGGAGCTCTAGTATGGCCGGTCGGTCGTGCATAGTAGCAGAGCCATGCTGTGGCTATGACAACAACAGAAGCAAGGGAATACGCACAAGTGACTTGTACTGATATGACTACGATGACTACGACTAGAATTGTGCCTGGTGCTGACACATTTAAGAAGCGGTCGTTGCTATTTCTTATACCGTCAGTACGCCCAACTACTTTTACTACGGTTTCTGTTAACACTAATCTACTGCGAAAAGTGCGGCAGAATGACTGACGTCTGACAATTGTGGTGGTGAATTCCAAATCAAAGTCATCTCAATGAGTCATCCGGAACGAGTGAGCTAGCGGGTCTAATCAATTGTCATACGTTCACAGACTGGCGAAATAACAATATTATTATTATTATTATTATTATTATTATTATTATTATTATTATTATTTAATATTTGAACTATTCACCCGTTAGACATAGTATAATAATTGTGATATCTGCAACACATAAATTGAATAATAAACTGTTGCTTATTTTTTTTATCCTATTATTATTATTAGCCTGACTACTATTATTTAATATTATTACCATACATAATTTATAAAAAGTATATTAGTAATTGGAACATATGTATAATAAACATTTCAGTAATAAACGACGGGTTTAATAAAATGATGATGATGATGATGATTATTATTATTATTATTGAAATGTGGCTTCCATCATAGGCGCCATGAATTGATAGAAAGCGACCGGAGCAGGATAAACCTGGCATAACGTTCATACCTCACAATTGTAATAACTGAATGATAATAAATATTAATAATAAAAATAGTAATAATAATAATAGTAATAATAATAATAATAATAATTATTAGCGAGTTCAATGGCTTATCCTGTTTTCAGAAAAGGTAGACAATATGCGAGGGCAGCAGATCGGCCTACCGCTCCGAGTGAAGACATCGAAGGATGATAACATTTGTAGTTACCCGGTAACCGAGGAGATTAAAGAAAACCTTAAAATGGAGGAAAACATATCGAAGAGGCCGACTAGGAGAGAGACGAAACAGGCAAATTCCTCAAAATGTGGAACCGCAGGTTAATCTCAAAAGGTGCAGCGCCGCCCATGATCTCTTTTGGCAGTAGAAAGGCTAGTGGATGGGAATTTTCTATGGAGTTTTTTTCATCGAAAGAGGTCTACCTGACTACGCGTCGACGGGAGCGCAATATTCTATAGCTGCTATTTTCCCCTCAGCAAAAGCAAAGAGGAATTTACCAAATACATAGAAGCACTGCAAGCCAGCGTCTGAACACGGGCCCATCAGGGCCAGATTGCTACGAAGGAATTTAATTCGGCGTTTGCGATTTGGGATGGTAGGCACACCAACTGTAAAGGATAATCCTTGATAGAATCGCTCGCCGAACAGGATATTCTGGTGATCCTTCTGGCCGCGGACACTTACAAAAAAGTTCATTAGGAGATCCTCGAATACAAGGAGAACCTTAATGCCAACAGATATGCCAGTCCAGTACGTACATAGTAGAGATTGCGGAAGGGCCGAAAGGCTAGAACGAAATTGGCAGAGGAGTAGTGTGGGAAAAGGCAGATGCTATGTGATCAGACTGTAAAACAAAGCACCTTGCATCAGAAGACTACCAATTGAAAATGTAAGCTTCAGCGCTGGAATCAATTGATTGAGGAGATCGAGCAGGACGTGTGGGGCAAGCCCTGTTGTGGTCAATTTTTTCGACACAGACGGAGAAAGACATAGATCCGATTGCGGTAAATGGGGAGGGGATACCAAGATATTTGCTAGGACCGAGGAGGAAAGGCAGTAAAGGTCAAGAGCTCGCTGCCTTCTGATATCGCTGGACGTAAAAATGCGTTTACTAGCGCAAACTGGGCGGGAGGGTATAAATAATATTCTAAATAATGCTGATTCTAAAACGCCCGACGTAGCCTTGTACTTGGCTAAGTGAAGCGGGAGTTACAATAGTAAGAAGTACGCGATGGCTGCAGATGTACCACAGGGCTTCGTGCTCGGACCAACGCCGTGAAACCTAGCGTACGACAGCGTGCAAGAGAAAAGCAAGCCGAGTAGGTTTAAGGTCGTCGCCTATAACGACGAGGTGTCGATCATAGTCACTACAGAGGACGATGAGCTGTTAGAGGATTCAAGAAACTCCCCCTATGAGAGGGAGTAAGTCGGTGACTTAATGGTAGCAACACAGCGATCACGACTAATTATTTTTATTTTATTATTATTATTATTATTATTATTATTATTATTATTATTATTATTATTATTATTATTATTATTATTATTATTATTATTATTATTATTATTTATTCAATTTTTCAGTATTTCTTTACAATTGTGGGACCCAAGCGTGTACCCGCGTAGGCTCACCCCCCTCCTTCTCAATCCATAGAGCCGATGATAGCGGCGGCGTTTCCCCTACGCACTGCGAGCGAGAGTTGCTGACGCAGAAACTCGCCCTCCCGCTGGTCACCCGTGTTAGCACTAATTTTGATACCTAGGTCTTTGAGGAGGATACTTGTGCTCTTGCCATTATTATTATTATTATTATTATTATTATTATTATTATTATTATTATTATTATTATTATTATTATTATTATTATTATTATTATTATTATTATTATTATTATTATTATTATTATTATTATTATTATTAATTATTATTATTATTATTATTATTATTATTATTATTATTATTATTTTTATTATTATTTTTGTTATTATTTGTTTTCATTAATATGTGTTAGGACAATACATTTGTGAGGTGTGAATGTGTATCCTCGTTATTTCATGGTTACCATCTATCTGTTCTCAGCCCATCGCACCTAATATCGACGCGGCATTTCCTCTGCAAACTGCCAGTGAAAGCAGCTGCCTCAGAATTTCGTCTTCGCGTACATCCCCGGTGTTTGCTCGTATTCGATCACCTAAGTCTTTTATAAATTTTCTTGTACTTCTGTTGACCGGGCCCATTGTTTCCATTGCAATCGGCACGAAATTGTATCTAGGCTCTAACTCTGTGTATTTACGCCACTTTTCTTTTTCTGCGTGTTCGGCAACCCATCCCGCCTCCGTCGCGCTGTGGCATAAATAAGACGGTGCGGCCGTGCAGGATACTGTCGCATCCCAAACCAGACATTTGCCTTTTTCCCACGGCGGAATGGTCACACCGTCGGGCCTTTTATCGTCATGAAGTCCAAGTCTGGGTTCCAGCATGCTAGGTATTCCTGCTCTTCGGAGAGCTCTTTGAATTATTGCGTTTATTTCGGTGTGCCTAGGGGCCCGGCCTTGGCTCTTGATGCAGCTCAAGGGGTGGAGGCCATCCTTCTCCACTGGTTTTCCGCAGGCCTTACAAATGTGTGGTTCGCATATCGGCCCGCCGATTCTTAGGGCCGACACCATGCGGAATGAGATTATTATTATTATTATTTCGTTGAGTAGTCAGCGACACTCGAGCAATAACAATGATGTTATATAATTAATATATTAGTAATTGTGATACATGTACATAATGAATATAATAAACCCCTGTTTCAAAAAATTATTATTATTATTAGAATAATCATCACGCGTTTGCTCTTGTTGCCGCCGCTGCTGTGGCTGGTGTGTGTTTGCCTACTAACTGTCTATGCGATGATACGTTCTGCCTGCCTGTATATGTGTGTATGGTATTGTCGTTTCGTTTAAGTAGTCGCCCCTCGGCGTATTCCGGCTTGTTTGCTGCTGCTGCTGGGTGGAGCACGTGGCCCATGCACGGTATGCCGCGCATGCCAACGGGACTGTCTGTCACCCGGCCTCTCGTAGCGAATCAACGGTCGGCGACCGATCTTTCCCTGCCTTTCTTGCAAGGTCCGAACGGTTAAAAGAGCGCGCGCGAAAACGAATGGCCCAGCAATATTCCAGCGTCGTCAAGCGACAAGAAAAACAATAAGAAATTAATGACGGAGCCCCGGGAACGTAGGACGCCCTCCGTGTGGTGTCGGGCGGCGCCAAGCACGACGAAGCTCGACCGTCATCATTATCATCATCGGCCGCCGCCATGAATGAGGCTCGGCAGCGCGTCGAACGAAGCCCGCTTCCTCGGCTGTTCCCGCCGCTCCGCCGACATGGCGAGACCGTGATGGACCTTCTTTGTTCTTTGGATCGATTGATCGACATCGACCAGCTAACCATGAGCACCGCTCGCCTGAGTCAGTCAACACGATCGCCCAGTTTACTGTGCCAGCCAACAGCATTTGTTTGCTACTGCTGGGACCATGACGACGATGACGACGAAGATCTTCGTCACTTCGTCGACTTCAGTCAGGAAGTGCGCGAGCTTGCGCATTGCGCTCACTTGCAAGACAATACAAGCACTGCGACGATAACGACAGCATTAGCAGCACAAAAACCTTGATGATAACAACATGCAAGCGCTGTATATATATATATATATATATATATATATATATATGAAGTCGTGACGAATATGCTACTGCCAATATACATATAGATAGAATATGCTGCCGTTTGCTCGAAGGGGGTCAGCCAGCGCAGAAAAAATGCCGGCACTTGTTTTGTGTGCTGGCCTTCGTTCAAGCAGCGTACAATTGTCATCAGCGTGAATGTATTATATATATATATATATATTTTTTTTTTAACGTGTAGCGAATAACTATTTTGTCTGCCAGTTAATGCCACGCTTTAAATTAGAACGTTTTACATATGTGCTGCTGCTGATATATATATATATATATATATATATATATATATATATGTATATATATATAGACTGGGTTTCCCAACAAGAGCAAAAAGTTCATATTTGACCCTAATTCTGATGCTGTGCTTTGACAGTCAACCCCTTAAACAATTTGATGGTAGACAGTTTGTCATTTTTTAAAAATGGATCGCTCTTCGATACACGGAGACTGGGAAAACATTACGGCTGTCCGCAAGAATGTAGCAATCTTATTAGGCAAGACACTTTCATAAGCTATTCTAAATGCCGAAATCGTTTTTAGTATCAACCGGCCTTAAATGACGGAAATGTTTTACGTCACGCGATCGTTTTCGAAAGCGTGAAGGCCTTACCTTTAGTGTAACAGGAAAAAACTTTTAAAATCTTCTTTATACACATCACGCACTGAAGCAAGATAGATTCAGCCAGCCCTTCAGTCAGCATCATGATCGTCAATGCCCGTGTGCTTTACGTGGCCGATACGTTAATTATATATACGTCGTTGGTTTTGGTTTAAACTAAACTAAGATCACCATAATTGTCACGTAAAAGTGTGCGTGGTACAATTATCATGGTCATATATGTATTGTGTTCAATATACGTACTTTTGAAAGAAAAATGTAACTAGTCGCCAAATACGCGAGTGCTATTTGAAATTGAATGCACTCATTAGTCATTCGCCAAGTGACCAATCCGTTTACGAACTCACCGCTCATTACGGCTTTTGGAGTCATTTATCGCTGATCCCTTAGGTTTTGGAGCGTACATCAAAAAAGTGTCCTAGCGATTGACATTTGCGTAGAGCAGATATGTTACATGCTAGGACACTATTTTGTGCCTAACATGAAATGTGAGATCATACGAGAAACAACATCACTAACACGCTTTGGGGGCACCTGATCCGCAGCCGTCTCAGAAACGTGTCTCGGACGCTTTTTACTTACTTTCTGTATTTAAACATGTAAGGCTCCCAGATAGGAAAGTAATATGTAAGTTTGAGAGAACAAATGATGCAGTCAGCGTCAAGTGTACTATGTTTTAGTACTACGCATCTGGAGGGCGAGACAATCATGTTATTTTCAAAACACCATTAAGCAATGCCGCCGACAGCTGACTGCGGAACAGCACGGGAGTCACTAAAGCAAACAGGCTAGTAAAGTTTTATGTCATCTACATATTCAAAGTATTTCACATCAGGTGGCAAGTACTTATTTATGTTCAACACATAAATCGTGTATAGAAGGGGGAATACACATCCCTTTTGAGGTAGAAGAGAGTGATCTACTTTGTCAAATGCACTTTTTGTTCAAAATTTACGCAGTGAAATGTTCTTTGAGCATGTATAAACATAACTCAGTCCTGGGTCATCTCCAAAAGCTGTGTATATGTAGACCGGTGCGTAGTGAAGCCATGTTGGACAGGGTCAAAATTAGGGATTCATTTAAGTGGTTAACTAAAAACTTCTCAGAAATACAGCACGGTATTGCGAGCATTGCGGAACTGACCGGTAGTTCTCAGCATTCGTTTTGGGGTCTTTCTTGTGGACAAGGGTACTCCATTGAGAGCAGGACGCAACGGAGGGCTCTACGCCACCGTGTGACTTATGTGGAACGTATATAGTTGTAGGCTGTAGAGGAAGGTTGTAGCCGCATGCTCAACGAGAGAGAAGACATGCATGCCCATCCGCTTAGTTCTCACAAACGAGCGTACTCTGACAACTTGACCAACAGACAGAGAGGCTGGCCACACATGCCGATGCTGACCCATCGTCGATGGCTAGTGCCATATAAATGCGGTTTATTGTCGCTGTCAACACTGACTACGTCAATTATTAAACTTAGCAAGACTCATCTATACGCAAGCGATTGTTACTAGCACAGGTAATTGGCAACTGGCGTCACTTGTTAATTCAAACAACAGAAGAAAAGATGGCTGCAACAACAACAGCAGCAGCAGCAGCAACAACAATGCTGGTGACAGGCTGCTGGTCTTGTTTATGTTGATGGTTATTGTTGCCTTGCGTCATGATTCTCCGACTTCCAAAGGATGGCGAAGATGAAGCAACAAACTAAACTGGCATCAGCATCAGTACCACCAGTGACCCAGCAACAGAAAGCAATAAAAATGACGCCTAACAACGGAATCTGTCTTGGGAGTTGCGGTTTTTTCGCGGTTCAACTTTTTCCTTTCCTCTTTGTTGCCTGCGTATTGTGCTCGTTTTTCTCCTCTTCCTCAGTTTTTTCCTTTTTCTCCTTAGGGTTGCACTACTACCACTACCATCCCGTTGACGCTTTCGCTGAGGTCGGCCTCTTCGCTGTTGTTCGAAGTCGCCCCTCTCTCTGCCTTCAATCGCGTTCGATCACCATCTGCTTCAGATAGCAGCAGCATCAGCAACAACAACACCAGCAGTAACTCGGTGTCGATCACCGCTTGGCGCTCGGCTGAACCGATCCGGGGGGTTGAAGCTGGGCCAGCCAATCGAAGCCAGCTGAAAAGTGTGACGACACGCGACAACAATAACAACGCTATGGGGTGACCAAGAACTAAAGGTGGAAGAACGAAGCGTGTGCAGGTATGAACAACGTGCATACGTCCCCATGTGTCTCGATGCAGGGGCTCTCAATTCGTTAACCCAATGAAAATCTGGGCTGGGGTGGTGACAAAATTAACCCTGTCTGGGTTGCTGGCTGTTGTTGTTGTTGTTCTTGGTAAATCAGCACCCCTCATTGCTATCGGGCGCCCATTACTACGTTCTTTCAGCGGTTAGCGACGGCAATGGCGACAGCAGTGATGATGATGGTGACTATTACGGCAGCAATAATGGTGACGCTAATCTAATATTAATAATTGTCATGATTATTATTATTATTATGATTACTATCATAATATTTGGCCAGCCAACCCGGCAAACGCATAAAGAAGCGGACGATGTACAGGATAAAGACGCGCGTTGATAAGAGAGGCGACACCGCCGTATTTGCTGTTGTCTGACGCGCATAACTGACGAGGAGAAAATGCAACGGCGTGATTCGTTCCTTGGCGAATTCATTCACACGGCACAGTATGTCTGGATAAGTGTATAGATGGGTGGACGGGTGTGTGCGTATGTCTGTCTGTATGTATGTGTATGTGTGAACAATGTGTGTTTGACTTATCACGCGTGCGCTATGCTCTCTGGGGCTGCTCGACGAAATATGATTTGGCGCCGAGGAAAATTGGCACATTAAACCTTATTTGAACGCTGACAACGGTACTCTTTGTGGAACACTCCCTGAAACGTTTATATATATATATATATATATATATATATAATTTTTCTCCGTCTTTAGTTGAAGTGTGACGCTTAGTATGCCACCGTCATATCGTGCTGTGTGTGGGTTGCTCTAATAAGGCCTCCAGAAGCGACAAGTATCACACGTCGAAATCAGCAACTCATCATATAAATATCACCCGCGTCAATTTTCTATGATACGGGCTGTAGGATACGTTCCGAAAATCGATACACTGCGAAATGTCTGAACGACAAAAACAAAGCGTATTCTGAGAGAAATTGCCCAGATGTGCAGCTACTGATAAGTCAATACCGTAGGCCAACGGCGTTCTTTGACCACGTTTTGCTCTCTGCTCACATAATTTGTTATATATTATTATTATTATTATTATTATTATTATTATTATTATTATTATTATTATTATTATTATTATTATTATTATTATTATTATTATTATTTATTTTCATTAATATGTGTTAGGACAATACAATTGTGAGGTGTGAATGTGTATCCTCGTTATTTCATGGTTACCATCTATCTGTTCTCAGCCCATCGCACCTAATATCGACGCGGCATTTCCTCTGCACACTGCCAGTGAAAGCAGCTGCCTCAGAAATTCGTCTTCGCGTATATCCCCGGTGTTTGCTCGTATTATTATTATTATTATTATTATTATTATTATATTTTGTTTGATTTTCGCTCTGAATTTTCCCGGCCGCGCAGAGTTCTCGTGATTTCGTCTAGCAACCGTTCTGTATAAATTGCAAGTTGCAAACTTGACTTTAAGGCCAGATATTTCATGTAATTATATATCTGCTGTTCGCGCACATGAAATAACAAACACAATTTGCTTAGTCCCTAATCAATTATTGGTTTCAAATGAAAAAAAAATCCATCGGTAGAGTAAGTGCGGCGTCGTGACTAAACCCGCGACAACTGGAAAGATTCGCTGACAATCTTCCTATTGTATTCTACCGAATATAAATAGATACGCCCTCGTATGAATACGTTCGACCTTTAGAGAGAAAACATAAAGCAACGGACTTGTTTGCACTGCATTTTTATATTTGTAAGTGAATTATGCACTTATCTTATTAATATTCTTTCACAGCTTTAACGGCAATTTTGCAACTGTAGTAGCTGGAGCACGGTGTTCGTTAGCCTCTGGCTAGTTTGAGTCTAAGAATTAGTATAGTTGTTGATATGACAGCTTAAGGTTTCCTGTCGAAACCACTTTACTGGTTCGTATTCAGTATCTACGAGCAGTATCAACGCAGTATCTACAAGCGCACTACGACGTGTTCATTTAAATAATAAGCAAGGATAATCAGATAGAAATATAGAATCAATAAGCAATGATATTCAGATGTGCAGTTGTTGATACATTATTAGAACAGTTAGAATATATTATTAGACGTGGAGTTTTTTCAGAAGCGGAAAATGCATTTACGCATACCCGCGTGAATGATAGGGCGGGTAGTATAGGACCCGCCGCAAGGGGAATCAGTATATAACTTAGTCGGATCCGAACGCATTCCCCACTAAATACAGCCAACACCTCTTAGGGGTCGGAATTATAAACCATTGCTTCGAGATCATGAGAGGGGAGCCTCATGCTGCAACCCTCTCCTTAGCCTGCGGGTGCGTCCCAAGAGGGTGGACCCTGCCGGGTCTTATCGGGGTGGGGCACGGGGCGGCGTATCGCGCGCGGCCATGATTATTGAGCCGGTTTTTTTCGCGCATGAGTTCATCGACGTATTTTTTTAGACCAGCGCCCTGTGCTGGTCTATGTGCATGGGGGCTATGTGCGCGACAATCACCTGCACGGTAGATACCCACAGAATGGACGGTGAGCAGTTCCGGTACGATCCCGGATAACGCCGCACACGCCTCGATGGTGTGCGTGGCATCATCTAGCACCACGGCGTCACAGAGAGCGGCACCAATGGTAGAGCGGTTCCTTCGGAATCCATGTTGGCTGAGAGGGCACCCTTCACCGCCTGTTCACCATTTATGCGGTGAACAAGCACGTTTTCTTGTAGGTTGCCAATCGTGTCCTGAAGGCACATGGTGCGGTGCGCTGATGACGAACCAGGTGAGGTGTTTGGTGCGCGTATTCTATATAAATGGTTAGGTCAGATCAAAAATGGCACGAGAATTAAAGCCGGACAGAGACAGGCATACGTAGCGTGCTAGCTCAAATGCGGCCATTCTTTTGGCTGTCAAAAATAGTCAACGTTCCCATCGGATGGTCATTAATTAACATACAATAGAGACGAGAGTTATAGGTCTGCAGTGGTTATAAGTGGCTTACTGTAGCCTAGCTTTGAGCCGATCTGAATACATAAATGCTTAATATAAGTATTATAATTAGCTAAACTAGTTAATATATATGTTTATTCCGTTTAATCCGTTTTAAGCATTATTATATACCAATATATATATATATATATATATATATATATATATATATATATATATATATATATATATATATATATATATATATGTATATATATATATATATATATATATATAGTTGTTTCTAGCTAGAAGGCGGTTCCTTCTATAGCAAAGCCACGGTTCTTGCATCGTGTCATATGTAGCTAGTTTGATATATATATATATATATATATATATATATATATATATATATATATATATATATATCAACCTAGCTACATATGACCCGATGCAAGAACCGTGGCTTTGCTATAGAAGGAACCGCCTTCTAGCTAGAAACAACTTCAGCTGCCAACGTCGCTATAGGTTGACGGAAAGCTGTCAATATTGTTTTTCGACTCGCTGTTTCGGGTGGCATATACGATGTATATATATATGTACGGTATCAGCAAGCTGTTCTCTTCACGGTACGTTTGCTGCTTGGCTCATGGGAACATACTATTGCATCTTTAATTGAACATACGAGCAGACACCGTTGACCAAAAATGTTTGTGCCAAAACCATTTTCCGTTGGGTTCGTAAGCCACGACAAGGATTTACAACATTCTTCAAGGTAGCGCAGTTAGCAGACCACTTGCAGCAGTTGGACGATGATATTTGGCTGAGATAGCCGGCGACGCAAAGTACAGAGTTTTCAGGTATGATAATGCAGAGTTTCGATTTTTCAATGCGACTCTTACGAAGCACCCATGGATGGCAAAAATCGTTCCAAGTTCGAGTCCGGGGCTAAAACGATATATGCATACTGAAGAGCCGAGGCAGATTCTGCTAGCAAACTCTACTAGCCCCAAATGACGCCAATAAGGCCCGGCCAAACGTCCCCCTAGCGGGTGTGAGCGGGAGACTCTGGCTCCACACAACACCAGCATGAGCAGTAGTGCCAGCGATAGGCATTCTGCTCGACAACAACGTAGCACGGGCGAGAGAGGATGAGGCGGGCCGATACGCCTGGGAGCAGGCATAGGATGAACAACACGCATGCGCTTTGTGGTGAGGCAGTCAACACCTTAGAAAGACACGGCGGACTTTCGTGCTGCAGCTGAGAGCAGCTGGCTGTAGCCAGTGCAGACACGCTCAATTAAGTGAAACATTAGTGGCAGCGTTACGATCGTCGCACACGGGAGCCTGCACGAGGGAGCCTCGCCCAAGACCTCACGTGGTTGGGCGAACGTGGACTCTCGTAAAAAGAATTGCCCTGCCGTGGAACATACCTGTACAGTACGGCTGCGGTCATCACTCTGACACTGCTCTCTAATGTCCGCGCTGGTGTGACTAGAACGGGATACGCCGTTACTTAGGCTAGGAACAAGGCAACCTACAGAAACACGTCTGTTTTCAGGACTGGACGCACAACTTCCTCTCGTTGGCGTTTGCGGTCCATGACCCCTTGCTTGGCTAATGAGAGCCACAGTTGAGCTCAAAAAACCGGAGCATTTTCTAAGCAATGCATCACGCTAGTTGGTCTACTAAGGGGAAAGCGTCGCTGTAGTGACAGGCATGATACCAGAAGCCGTTTTCAAAGACCTGCTACCGTAACGGCGCTCTAAGACATTACCTGCGTTACAACGACGCTTTAAAACATACATAGGCTTATAATTTTAATAATAATCAATGTCAATGGAGGTATGCATACATGTATATATATATGTATATATATATATATATATATATATATATATATATATAAGATGCGGGAACCAAACTGGCATCATAAAGTTCCAGGTATTCCTATGGAATCGAGCCGGATTTTCTAGACTTTTACAGCTATTGACCAGAGAAAATGTATCTTGGCACGTTGTCGCGAAGCTGCTGTAGAGACTGCTTTGCCCTGACTCATCTTTTCGACGTCTAAGGTTTTGTACAGCTTTGCAGTATCAATTGAAAGTAAAGGAAGGCAGCTATCCCAGCCCAGCATAACAAGCTCCGCCCGCTGGGTCCACGCAAATTTTAACTCGGTTGTTTTGTCTCTTCGATAGTAAATACGTTTTGTCGCTACAAATTATGTAGGGTAGTTCGTCACCATTCAGCACGTTAAAAAGCACAATTTTTCTAATATAGCGTACTTCTTTCTGTTATTTGCAGTAAGTTTATAAACATACTAGTTTTAAACATTTTTTAAGGAGGTTTTTACTGAATGCTGTAATGTTTTTTTACCCAGAGCATATTGCGTGTCGGATGCTTCTGTCTGATATTTAAAGATGCGCCGCCAGATTCCCTGCACTACCTCAAAGTTGATATCGTAACAGACATCTTGCACCTTCTTCACATTTGTTGTTGATTTTACAGTCCGTTTTTTAGCGGTGCTGTCTTTACCTCTAGATCTTTTTCGTGTAGGTAACACAATTATTTTCTCTACGCCAACGGGTGTCAACTCTCTGACGATCTCCATTGAACGCCTACCAGCCGAATCGAGCACGAGCATAGCATTCTTCTTTGCTACAGCGAAAAATATTAATTGCTTTTACTTTACAGGAATATCTAAGGAGAACGTATACCTACTCTATCATAAAAAAAGCAAAAATTTTGGCAACTCCTCATATATCTATGGGATCTTAGAGCAATAGCCGTCCAAACGTAGCACACCTGTTTCCCCCCGGGGTTTCGTGCATAGCTACACGTGACCAGGGGGAATCACCATGGCCTATAAGACAGTCAGTACGGTTAGTGTCCTTGTTCAGACAAGTACAGTCTCTTGGGACTGACCACGATAACTATCCCTCCCCGGGTTCATTTGAAGTTATGCTTATGCAATTCCTGATCGGATGCGGAGACATGACTGGTTCCTAGTGGTTTGGACTCCCGCACTACCGGATCACGCTTGCTGATGAGTTTCTTGCAATGGTTTTCGTGTTTGCGTGCCGCTTTGTCTTTCCCGTTTTTCCTGTTAGTTCTCTTAAATGACAGACACTACAGCCACTAGCATTAGTACGGGACTTAAAGTTCGATATGCAGTACCTCTGAGAGTTACGTCATCATCGAGATGCCACGAACCCGCGACCAGTACGTATTACCGTTGTCGCCTCCACTGTCCTCTTAGAACGATGTTGGGCACTCAGTAAATGGATATGTGCCTGATTGGCTGACCGCGGCTGTAAGGTCGGACCACCCATCCGGTCAAATATTGTACAGAAACTCACTTGCCCGGAAGTAACTACCTACTAAGTGCCTATGGCAAACGGCTGTGGCTCCGATTTTCCAATAGTTTGCTGGCGCGAGAAGTATCTTAGACTTTCTCGGATCGGCCTTTTTCGGTGTGGGCCACAACCTCGGTGGGGCCTGGGTTCTCGATTTCTGTGTCTGTGTCCGTCCTGAAGTCGATGTGTGCGTGGTTAGCGTTGCTGCGCTCTCTCGAAGAGACCACTCGTACGTACGTGTGGGTCGGTGGGTGGCCAAGCCACGTGTCTTGCTGGACGGCGCTGGCGCTGGAAGGTCCTGGCGCAAGGCCTTGATGGAGCAGTCCGGGTAGTGGTTGGCTGGCTGAGGCGCTCAGAGATCATGCGATAGACGGCACGAAGATGTCTGTCCTTCCATCTGTCCATTCTCTGATCCCTCACCCCCCATCCCCCCCCCGTCTCTCCCTCCTCTCTATCTTACTTGCTCTCTCTCTTCCTTCTTCGCTCTTTTCGTCGTTTGAGTGTATTGAGTCGCAATCGTGGTTGACGTGGTGTCGCCGGCCCGGAGCGGAACGAAACGCCATAATGCTACGGGGCTTGTCTAAGGCCTGCTCTGTCTCTTAAGCTGTCTTGGGCTGGCCGGGAAGAGAGCCCGAGTGTCTCTCGCACGAAAGCGAAATCACTTAAAAGTTTATTGACTCGCTTATTTTAAGGCTCCTCTTGCTGCTGCTGCTACTACTGCTACTCCTACTACTTCTGCTGCGGCGACGACCGAACGAACGAAGTACGTCAACGGCCGTAGGCGATCGATGTCTCAACATTGGCCAGCTTTCGTTGTCGACGCTGCTTCTCACAGTGGTCAAGGAATGAGCCAAGGAGCCGCCGGCCAGCTCGCGGATCGAGGGCGCGCACGAAATGCCGCCGGCCAAACGACTCTTAGTTACTACACACCCTCCCTCGATAGATAGATAGATTGAGTGGCAGCACCAATACTAATCATAGCAGTTGTTTCAGTAGTACTGCCAATTGCAGGAATCGGAGCCGGACTCGCCCAGCAATTGTATTCATACAGAGTGGAATGAACGGCTCATATGTATATATATATATATATATATATATATAGGTTACAGTTTTATTTGCCTATATATATATATATATATATATATAGGTTACAGTTTTATTTGCCTATATATATATATATATATATATATATATATATATATTCGACATACTTATACACATGTATACGAGCGAGAAAGCAATGCTGAACGCGAACGCTTGTTTATCCGTGTGCGTCTTGTAAATACGAGCGTCCCTATCATTCAGGCTGTACGTATACGGATATATCTACTTTTTAGCATATGCATCACGCATCTATGCACAGTAGCATTAGACAACAGGGAAGCGAGAGAGGTGCTGCTGCTTGAGGGACTAGCCGTCAAGAGAGAGAGCTAGCAAAACTATTTGTCAACTACTCTTAGAAATTAAAGATGCCTCTAATCTCTTAGGGAGCTGCTTCTGCGGGCACTGCTGCTGCTGCAGCCGACATCGAGGAACGGTTATTTGTGTTTCGCCAAAACGCGCTTCTGTTTAGCTAGCTTGACGGGCAGAGAGGCGGAGAAGCGGGCGTGGAATCGGGCGGACAAACCAACGAAGAAAAGCTAGATAGGTCTATGTGTGGGTTAGGTTACGTGGCGGTGGCGTCCCTATGTGAAGTGCGCGTAGGTGGCTGTTTGTGTCCTCTGTATGTGAGTGCGTGTTCGACCATTGCGAGATTGACCTGGCTCAAAGCAGCCCGGTCATGTCTTGACCCGGTCCCGGAGACAAACATCTCGTTACTGAAACCCGGCCCGAGCTGGCCCTTCCCGGCCCGTGCCGCTTCTCTTCCCGGACCTTCCCGGCCTTTGCCGCTTCTTTTCCCAGACCTTCCCAGCCTTTGCCGCTTCTGTTCCCGGACCTTCCCGGCGGCGGCGGCGGCTTTTGGCCGCTCGGAGCAGCCGGCGGGCCAACGCAGTCACCCTAAAGGTTCTGCTTACCCTGCCAGGACAACGGCAGACTTCGACGAGGACGGACGTAGACAACATCGGCGACGCTAGTCGAACAACACTGGTTTGGCGGCCGTCGCCGCGGCGATGGGAAATCATCGTTTTCCAATACCACTTTCTCGTCTGTGTCTCTGTGACTCACTCACTCACTACTGACGGGCGCCCGCTCACGTCTTTCGAATACCTCCAGCTTTGAGCTTCGGGCCACTTGGTGAGAGGGTCGTCAGAGCCTGCCTGCATGGCCGCCATACATGAAGCAGGCCAGCCGCCGTCGCCGCCGCCGCCGCCGCCGATAGCTTGCTCGATCAGCAGAAAGAGTTCGGGATCCTGCACCCGATTGCACCGTTGTTCTAGAGGCTTTGTTTTGGAGACGCTGTCCTGACATTAGAGAATAAGAGAAAGATATAGAAGCAGAGAAAGAGAAATAAGGGGAAAGAGAGAGAGCGAGCGTGTTGAGACAGCAGAACGGGCACTCATGCTAAGGAGGGCCAAATGGTAAGCGGAGCAAAACAACTTAGCAGAAAGACAGCAACAACAAAAACGATAGCAACAATGACAACGCTCGAAAGTCGGCCAATCAGCAACGAAGACAGCTGCCAAGTCGTAACGGGTATTTCTACAAGTCACTAAGAGTGGCAGGGAGCAAGAATCCAGGCTGAATCTAGCGGCGAGCCTCCCATCTGCCGCTCCCGGAATACACCCTCGGTCCAGCGTCCATGTCTGCCCATATCCTGGCCGCTTTTGCTGTGGGCCCTGGTCGGAACTTAGCTTTTCCTGCTGAGCGGTGTCTGACGTCCTGCTCGCTTGCTAAAGAGCCGACAGCGAGCTTGGTTCTAAACTGGCCATGCTTTTTCACCACGTCCCGGGGTATGACGATCGGGGTGGGGGAGGAGGGGGGATCAACGGCCAACACCGCAGCTGGGCTTCAAATTGCGGTGCTTCCAGTGATAGGCACGCGCCTGCCAATCATGCTCTCTCTCGCTAGCAGAGCTCGGAGGAGATCGCAGCAGCAGGAGGAGGATTCGAGCGCCGAATGTCATCACGAGTTAGTGTCGCCGATTGAATTAATTCTACGAAACGTCTCGTTCTTGCTCCACTCGGCCGAGCGCCGCCGCAAACGGATCCGCCCGGCCGCGGACGCTTGTTTCAAAACAGAGATGCACCGTTTTGCAACTGCTGTCATTAGACGCCGCATCCTCTAAGGCTAGTACTGTTTCCTCTACGACCACTAGAGAGCCACTAGGCCTACTCCTACTACTACTACTACTACTACTACTACTACTACACAGTGTCAGTGAGTACAACGAAGACTTTTACTGCTCCGATACGGCTGCGCCGCCGTAGAGATGCGGAGACTGAATTACGTCGTCCAGTTGCCAACAAAAGTGGCAGGCATGTTTGTAAGCAACCGCAATGTAGTACGCTTGCTTTAGTAACACTCCGATGCGCATTCGATTACGGTCGTATTGTCGGCTTCTCGTGGCGAGTCTCGGCGAGAGAGACTTACTGAAGCAACCAGCCGGTATGCCAAAATACCCTGGTTTCCGCCAGGCCACCACAAGTCGCCTGTTTGAAACAGATTGAAGGAAAAATGACACTAACAGATGCAAATCCATATTGCTACGAATTCACATAACTACTAAGCAAAGCGAATGGTTGTAGCATAAACACACATATATGATTATATGTATTTAGTTAATCGATTAAAATTTTCTGATATTAGTTGTAGCATGTGGTTACGCCTACAAACCGAGCGAATTGGAACGGCGTTGTGCATTTCAGAAAAATAAAACGGTGTGTTTATATATATTTGAGATTCCCGTAAGCTAGACTTGTACGGCCGAGATAGCAACGTACAATCGGGTGGCTTCGCCCCGGCTTTCGGTGGTCGTCAAGTGCATTGAACAGGAATAAATCAACAGGCGAGTGTCCGATAGAACGATGACCAGCCAGTACCTTAAAGACCGGTGAAAATTCGACAGAGCTACGACAATTCTACTCTCTTAATGAAGTATCTACTACGAGGCGATAGATCGAAACCTAAAATACTTACGTTTACAGGCAATCATGAATTCTTAGGGAACTACATACTATATCTGCGAATCAATGCCGAGCTTGAGCCTAAGCTCCTAAGATGGACGCAAATGAGGTGGTTAATGGAAATTAGATATGTATGTATATATATGAATATATATATATATATATATATATATATAAAAGAGATCTATTTGAAAAATAAAATATCGTTGCGGTAGTGAGGTTCTTTCAATTTTACACGCTGCATATGGGAGACGCAATATTTGTTACTTTTTCGCATAAATTAGGCTGAATGGCATTAAGGCAAGCGTCAATTTGGTCTTTAGTTCGCTGATGGGATTATTAGCGTACACTTTACGCTTCAAAAAGTCCCGCAGGAAAAGTCTAACATGACCCTTCATCCTCTCCGCAGGGAAAGTTTTAAAGCTTGGGCCGCTTCATTTTCAAAAGCTCATTTGTCTCACCGGCTGAGTGGCTTGTAGCAAAATATTCTTGGAACCAGAGTTTACTCGCATTGATTCTATGAACTTTAGTCAATTAAATATCATGTTCGGATAAAGCTCGCTGTTCACCGTCCAGTGAAAAAAATTAGCCTAATAACACGTAAATCACGTGAGGGTTCTCGGTTGCTCAAAATCGACAGTTTTGTTTCATTCATCTTTCCATTCAGAAAAAAATTAGCTTTGTCGTAAAAGATCATTTTATTCACAAATTTGGCATCGCGAACTCAATTGGCAAAGTTTAGCCGGTCCTGAGGTTCTTAGGCTTGACTTATTGCGTTAGCTGAATCTCTTTGCGGCGATACTTTGAGCCCAACAAGCGCTCCATGGCCTCCCTTGGCTTCGCACATCACGTACTCAATCTGTGCTGTAAAACTTTTACAAACATTTACGGTCGGCTGCAATGTACCCGAAAAGTTCGCCTGCTGCCAGATGCTCGTATAGAATTTTGTTTTTAATGATACATTTTCAGAATAATTGTGCGTTTCTTCGTTGAGTAACGCTCCATCTTGGATTTGAGATGGATCTCTCAGTCATCCGTCAACCTTTCTGCTTACGAAAAGAGCAGATCGCTGAAGAGCTAAGTGCAGGAGCTTTTAAAAAATGCCATTTGATTGTTTGCACGCCCTGCATGTATCATGCGCGCTGCTTCTAGTTAAATGTGCATTTTTATAGAGAAGGGTTAAATACTGTTACGCAGTTCTACTGTAACTGGAAAACGAGAAAGGTTCCACCTCCCAGTCCCTTCGAACAGTGTGGAACTCGATCTCAGAGGATAAATGTCAGCCCGCTGAGACTCATAAATACAAAACGCACTTCCTCCTTAAGCTTCACGCTTGGATAACCCAGATCTTCACAGAAAAATACCACACCATCATAGAGAAGTGACCAGTGCCACTCGGAATATTTGGTTGGGGTCACTCACGGCCTCCCCAAACGACTTGTCAGGACGTCCTTAGTCCCAACACCTGTAAATCCGTGACTTTCAAAATTGCATGATCTAGTACTACAGCGCACGGAAATCTGGATTTCCTGAACCTTCCCAAAGTTCCTTTCTCCTCTATAATTCTCGTAGCCCTAGCTGCTGCTAACTTCTACTTAGAAGTACTACGTAGGTTGTTTGTTAGCACCGCCATTCTTCATGCCCGAAAAGCCCGTTCAGCTTGCGGAAACAAGGTGGCGAGTTTTTGGAGGACGGCAATGGTTCTTTTCTCTTTGTAATGAGCATTGCCCGCACGACTCACGACGAACGCTGCTAGTTATTCCTCGATGAGCTTGGCCTTTTGTAGATCTAGCTGCCCTTTATCTCGCTGCTATTTTCTGACACCTGTTGCATATAGGGTTTTTGGACATCGCAAAACATTTCAGGTGATCTAATTCCCTAAATTCCTTAATCTGTTTAGGCGGCTGCATTTGCCTTCCAGCTATCAGCCAGCATTGTGATTCTTTGCACGTCCTCTCATGTTCGGCGTTGGCTTCCTCCAGCTGCCTAACAGATTTCTCCTGCTCTGTATCGTCATGTGCATTCTTTTCAGCTCCCTCCAGCTTGCATTTTTTGTCGAGGCGAGTGATCGCGGCCCTAATGTCCGTTCGTATAGTGACATGTTTTTGTTAAGCGCCGTAAGCAACCTAATCACCTCCAAGAGGTAGTCAAGCTGCTTACATAACCCAGGCCCTCTACGCTATTCTGCAGTGCTTATTTTCTGGTCTTCTTCGCCGCTTTCGCTGTTTTGTTAGCTGCAGC